>RCUC01137721.1:0-24561 GCA_003697995.1 Taxidea taxus jeffersonii
AAAATTTTATATGTGTATTCATTACCTTTACCACAAATGTGCTAACCATCAGGCTACATCTGAGAAAAGAAAAATGAATAAAATGAAGACCTTTAAGTAACTCATTACTTGAACTCATTACACAGTAAAAACATGTTTTTAATTGTAGTAAACAAGAAGGTTTTAAGGAAGGCACAAATTACTTTCATTGTGCCTTGGACAATGCTGATGCTAATCAAAGCTCTATCTTTTGGGTGTCTTTATTTTTTTTAAGATTTTATTTATTTATTTGTCAGAGAGAAAGGGAGAGAGAGCGAACGAGTACAGGCAGGCAGAGAGGCAGGCAGAGGCAGAGGGAGAAGCAGGCTCCCTGCTGAGCAAGGAGCCGGATGTGGGACTCAATCCCAGGACACTGGGATCATGACCTGAGCCGAAGGCAGCCACTCAACCAACTGAGCCACCCAGGCATCCCCTTTTGGGTGTCTTTTATTTTCTTAAATTTTCTCAAACATGCAAATCAATAGATATTTATGAACACCTACTTTGTGCTATATGCTTAGATATGCTGTATACAAATGGGAATGGCAGGCACCTTGCTACTAAGAAACTGACAGTCAAGAAGACTTCAAAAAATGATCTTGAAGCATTCTGCAGGAGGGTATCAAAATCCCAGTATTAAGAAAGTGAAATAAATACATTAGCCATGGTCAATCAAATACAAGCTGTCATCACATTTAGATTTGAGATTTCTTTTCACAAAGACAAAGTGGGAACCAGGTTAGATTACAGAGCTCTTCAATGTGACAAAGCTAATGACTCTTGGTAGGTACTCTGTTTTCTTTACATTAAATTCTTAAGAACAAATTTCATGGAAGATCTAATATCAGAGACATCAATGATTAAATATATAATGTCCTACATAAGACATTTTATAAGTACAATTAAATCTAATAACTTGCATTTATTAAACTAGGATCATATATTAATCTCATTTAATTCTTACCCTATGTAGTGAATGCTCTAATTAATCCCAGTTTGCAGATGGAGAAAATGAAACCCAAGAGATTAAATAACTTATCAAGGGCATAGAACTAGTAGGTGGTAGAGGAGTACTGACACCCAGGAGCCTGTACCTTTGACTCTTCCTCTGACAAATATAGCAAGAAATAGAATGGATATTCCTGCCTGTGATCCTTTCATGTCATTGGAGGGCCACTCAGGACAAATTGGTGATTGATTGATTGTGGAGCCTCTGGTCATTTCTTGAACATGTGGAAAAGTAAGATGTCTAAAGGAATGATTTTGTAGTATGAGTATCTTCTTTACATACTTAGAGGTTTCTGTTAGGGTCCAAACTCTGACCATTGAGACTGATACTGTCTGATAAGGCTTCGTGTATTTGGTTGAAGACAGCTTTCTTTATGTTTGGGAAGCCACAAGAGCAGATGGTAGAGTCAACATTTCACATGAAGGCTGAAAAATCCAACAAACCACCCTCAATGACAGACCACTTTGTTTCCACATAGAGGAGGACCTGCAGACAAAACCACACTTTTCCATAGAATCGCTTTTGTTCAGTTCCAACCCTTGGTTTCAAGTTTTGACTGGCTAAAACCCCAGGTTTTCTATTACTGCTCTTGGAAAAAAACTGTCAAAGTTGTGCCTTCTAGTTTTGTCTACCAAATTGAAGAGAACATGGCTGAAAGAATATGCTGAAAAAAGTCCAATTGATAGAAATAAAAACACAGTTCAGGTTCAATTTTTTTGGCTTTTTTTTTTTTTTAAATACTGCTGGTGAACTTTACGATGAATGCTCTGAACTAACAAGTCCTTTAAATGACTCTATAATGAGAAAACTCTTTTGTATGAATTTGTGCAGTTCACTGTAAATTCAGATCAATAAATCCTGCACCAGTTGATTTTTTAAAAATGCAATTTATTGGAGGGGGGAAAAGGCTGTATGGATTGGATTGCTTGTTCCAGCTTTGAAAGATAAAGAACAGATTCAATAGCAATGAAACTAAAGTGTCTCTCCATGCTGCCTCAACCCCCTACCTCTCACTCCTGCTTTTCTTTCTTTAATGCCCTGTCTGCAGTCACCCTGGCTGGGGCTGCTGCAGATTCATTAAGAAGTGGTTCTTTGAAAAATTCAGAGAAGAGAGGTGATACTGCCTGCACAGTAGATGTAGAATTCCAGCAGCTCTCCTCAGGAATTTCTTTCCTACCTTCTACTAAATCTGTAACCTAGAAGAACACCATTCTCAGGTACTGTGGGCTCCATCCTCAGCTCTAAGTTCCCTCACTTCCCAGGTGAAATAGACCTGTCGTTCCTTTGAAATATTTGGGGGGAACTTCTTTGTTTAGGAGTTTGTCTCTTCCACTGGAATAGACTAGAGGATGGCTATCAGAATTTGATTGCCTTCAAATCCTACCTATATTACTTAGACCTTGGGAATATTCCTTAGGCTCTTTGAATCCCAGTTTCTTCATATATAAAATAGGGGTAATAACAGTACCTACCCTCATAGGATTAATTAAGATGTAAAGTATTAACATGTAAATTATAGTGCTTTGCTCATGTCAATTAATATTTCTTCTAAATGAGTGCATGTGTGAGAGAGAAAGGGAGAGACTATATTTGAATTGTTCTCAAGATCTATATATTTTCCTTTTTTGATTCCCAGAATTAGTATTGATTTTTGCACATGCTCAGTGAATTTTAGTTGAATTAATGATAATAATGAAACCTAAAAGTGATGAGTCCATACATTTTTTTCTTTCAAATCACCTCCTAAATTAATTTTCTCTTTTGCATTTTGGTCTTGGCTCTGCTGTGAATTCAGTGTGTCCTCAGGGGAAGGATGGTTTTCTTATTTAGAAGGAGGAATTGGCATGCTGAGGTCTTTGGAGTTCTAAGTTCTGAAATTCCTTGTTCCCTTCCCTTTCTCTTCTCTTTGGTTGGTTTGTCAGTGTGACCAGAGGTCAAGCACTGTCAGCATACAGGCTGTTGGCCTTTTTATGTACTTTCTATGAGGCCATCAGTCCCAGAAGCCCTGGGCCAAACAGTTGGTCAATTCCAAGTAGAGGACTTCAGACTTAGGAGTTAAGAGGCATTACTAGAAATTATAAGACCTTCATTCTAGTTCTGGTTCTGCCTTTTTCTGGCTGTGTGACCTTAGGTCACCTAAACTCTCTTGGATGGCTTTCTCAGTAGGCATGGTAACCCTAGTTCTGTTATTACTCAGAGAGGTGGTAAGGTTCCAAGGAGATTGAGTACCTTGTCAACTCTAACATGCACACGTTGTAGTCACTGCCATGGTTTTGGGTTTAGTATGCAAAGATATCTTTGCTTTGAGATTTTACGGAGATGATTGTGCAGGGAACTTTCAGACATAGCCAACAGAGGTTTCCTTGGAGAGGTCAGATCATGTTTAACTTATGAGTTATAGGTGATGAAGAGGACTGGACACTAACCACCTGGACAATGACTCTAGGAATAATAATCATAATCACAGAACAGTAGGAGAAGCTTCCTAGACATGATAGGTCTACTAAGCCTGTTATGTCTTACCTTATTCATCTCACAATGAACCCTTGAAGTAATAAATACTCTTGTTACTCATTTTTCAAATGAGAAAACAAGTTCAGGGAGGTCTTAGAGTTAATAAGTGGAATTGAACATCTGCATAATTCCCATGTATGTCTCCTCCAAGAGAGTAGAGTTAGAATGAAGTTAGGCTAATTCCTAACCCAGCATCATTTACTGAAGCTTTATGCTCTCTGCTCCCTTACATCTTAAGTACCTTTGGATGCCAGCTGCGCAGCTAGTTTCTTCTTCCAGGGAAGAGGTTATGAAACTGGAACTTCACAAGATGAATTGGATGATGGGTCCCTAAGGAAGTGAGAGGTGGGGGATTTTTGAGAGGGAGCAGAAGGATGGTGTAATTGGTCAGGGAAGCTAGTTGTCCAGAAAAAAGGTGATGAATATGATAGCCAAGTTACTAGTAGGACTCAGTCCAATTAGGGAGGCGGGGAGTAACCCAGACCATGGTGATAACATGAGACAATCTGGGACTTATCTGAGGGGACAATGCCTGGGCTGAGGCTTACTTCTCCTCAAGACCAATCATACCTGTGGAAGTGCTAGGCCACTTTCAGAGAGAGAAGAAAACAGCTTCTCAGGCGCCCTAGAGTTGACTGCAGGAAAATTAAGAAGGTCTTGACTTGGCAGAATCTTATTCTCTTGGTAGTGAGTACAATGGGGTTTTGAAAGCAACTTAACCTTGCAATTATCAACAACAGTATCCACCATTCCCACTGTTTACTAAGGACTGTTGGGCAGCAGGCACTAGGCTAAGCATTTTATCTTCATTAGCTATCTTAATTATAGTGAGCTGGATTATTACTCACCCTGTTTTTCACACAAGAAAACTGAGGACTAAAGAAGTTACTTGAGTTGTCCAGGGTCACATGGCTTTTAAGAGAATAGAGTTGAGATTCACATCCAGGTTTGTGTCACCAGTCTCCCTCTCCTGCCTCCTAGAACAGAGATGAAAGGAGCTTAAATATGGTTAAATCTATATAACATCTGGTAATCTTTTATCTGTATGCTGAAGCATTGTTTGAAGTATAAAAGAAAACAAATGCTTTTGTGTTCTTCATTTTTGTGACAACCATCACCCTCCTACATATAGCCTTTACTTTGGCTGGTTGTCAATTATGCAAATATACTGATAGGGACATGCTACCCTAACAGAGCAGAGTGCAAAGTCTTCACTTCCTGAGTTGGTTTTCCTTTGTCAAGGAGAATGCATCTGGAGTGATTGGGATGGAATGAGCAAACAGTAGTCAGGAGAACTGAAGCTCAAGGGAGGTGGGGAAATAATACAGAAGCACTAGCCTTGAAGAGTGAATGCCAGGCTTTTGATCCAACAGAACATATACCAAGGTTCTGAGAGAATTTCTCTATAAGAGTGTCAGTCTCACAGAGAATAAAAGTTGTGTCAATTCTAGTTCCTAAGTATCTTGATTTCTGTCAACTTCGATCTCTCTTATTGCTGCTTTCCTTGTCCAGGCCATGATCATCTTGAACCCTAGTTGCTACAAGAGTTTTCTTTCTTTCTTTCTTTCTTTTTTTTTTTTTTTAACTACAAGAGTTTTCTAAAAGGTCTCCCCTAATTGTCTTATATCATACCCATATCTAATCCTCTCCACACCACAGTGAAGGTGGTCTTCCTAAAATGTGTATCAAGTTCGTCCTCAACTTGAAACAGGTCTATGTCTATTAGTGTTCACAGAGTAAAATTCAAAATTCTTAAAAGTAGCTATAAGCACCTTTACAACCCTTTATTTTTAGGTTTATTCTTTGTCCTCCCCTTTCTTCCCTAAAATTCTACAGAAACAGTACTCTTGCAACATGAAACGTCTTTCAGTCCTTGGAAATTGCCACGCTCTTTCTTGTTTCTGGGCAGAAGCATGTACTATTCCCTTTGCTTCTTACAAGGTCTCTTTCTTCTTCACATGACTTACTACCACTTGTCTTATAAAGTATCTGCTTAGAGGAGCCCTTCCCTGGGAAAGTGAAGTTGATTCCTCCAGTCCTCCAAACAGTTGGCCCACAGGGAGGGATCAGACTGATTGTGGTGTCAGGCATTAGAGCTCGGGATAATATGTGAAAAGTTCTGGAGCACAGATTGTAGCTAAATTCAAGGAGGACAATTCTAGACGTCACAGCTGTCTAGAGATGGGATGGGAGAGTGGGTTCCCTGTCACTGGGAGTGAGCAGTAGAGGATGTTAGTCCCTTGGAAGGGAGGATGTAGGGCATTTTGAACACTAATTTGGGAGTTTGTGGGAAAGGAGGGGAAAGCTAGATGATTTTTCACTGTTTCTCCTGTAAGTTAGTAAGTTGTAAGTTAGTAAGTTGTAAGTTAGTCTCTATAATCACATTAAGTAAACAAGCAATTTTCTCTTTAGCCTGGTGTTCAGAATGTTCTGGTAGATATTTAACTCCCTTTAGGTGACCAGTTGAAACAGAGTCTCCTACTTCTCTGCCATCTTGCATTAGATTAAATAAAATTGATGTGGTCTTTTTCTTTTTTTTTTCTTTTCTTTTCTCTCTTTCTCTCCTTCTTCCCTCCCTCCCTTCCTTCCCTAACCCCCTCCTCCCATCATAAAACATCATACAACAAATCATACACCAGTTGTATGATCAAGAAAGAACTTCTTTACAACTCCATACAACTTCCTTGAGAACTATTAACCTTGTTGCAGATGAAGAACAGAGAGTTGAATATTCACCATTAATAAACTAAATAACAGGATGTGTGTTATTCCAGAAACAAGAGAGACAAGTATTTCAAGAGGGAGAAGGAAATTAACTCTGCCAAATATTATTGAGAAGTCAAGTATGCCTAAGTCTAAAAGTTATCCATTGTCCTCATCAAGGTGGAAGACATTGGTCCTTTATAAGACAGTTTGGTTGGAGTAGTGGGGGTGAGGGCTTGATTGGAACATTTTCATTAGAGAACAGAAGGTAGGGAAATAGAATATCCAATCCTTCTTAGAATAATGTGGCCGTGACTAGAAGAACTGTGAGAACAACATACGTTCCCCCCCCACCCTTTTTGCCCGTTTTGTTTTCATTTGGTTTTATCTTCGTTATTTTAAATGGTAGATATCACATCATTGTGTTCTTTTTTTAAACAATTTTTTAAAGATTATTTATTTATTTATTAGTTAGAGAGAGCGAGCACAGGCAGACAGAGAGGAGAAGCAGGCTCCCTGCCGAGCAAGGAGCCCGATGTGGGACTCGATCCCAGGATGCTGGGATCATGACCTGAGCCGAAGGCAGCCGCTTAACCAACTGAGCCACCCAGGCATCCCACATCATTGTGTTCTAATGGGAATGGCCCTTTGAAGTCATCTGTCCTACCGTACAGGTTAGAACTGTGTAGTCCTTCATAGTTTACATGCCCATATACATTAACTCTGCCATTTTGGCTTAATTTAGTCCTTCCTCAAAGCCACTAAGTCATGCAATAATAGAGGCAAAGTTACATTTGGAGCCCATCTGTCTCAGATCATTCTGACTCATCTGATCTTACCTAATAACAGCATTGCGAGAGCTTTCTTCTTGTATAACATTAATCAACACTCCTCAGTCCTCTTGGTGTTTGGTGGGACTCACTTCTGGATTTTAATTCCTTCCTGGTTTATTTTATTTAGTTTACTTTAGTTTTTATTTTATTTTACTAATATATATAAATGTATATTTATTTTATAAATATTTATATTTATTTATATATAATATAAAATTTATTACTTATATTTATTTTACTAATATATAAAAATATATTACATATATTTATATATAAAAATATAAAGACTAGGTATTTATTTTACTAAGTTTATTTTACTTAGGTTTGCATCCCTTATACTAGAAGTCAACATTAACTCATAGGGATCAATGGCCATCATGAAAGACTGTCTTCTTTTCCTCAGACCTGCCTTAAGACTATTTTCCAGGCCTGTAAAGCTATTGCTTCCTTTAAGAAATGCAATAAATTCTCAGGGAAATTTTTAGAAGCAGAACTGAAGGGTCATTTATTTTAGGTTTATGATTTTGCTTTGCTCTGACTTCTCCCAATTTAATGTCATCTGGAGATATGAAGTACATCCTTACATCTGCAAAATTAGCACCCAAGTCCTCTTCACAACTAATTAGCTAGCATTGTTCCCATTTCGCTGTTTACTCTACCTATTATATTTGTCTTCCCATCTTAACAGTGGAATCTGTGGATTTCTGGTAGTCTGTACCTATAAATGAATTTTCACTCAGCAACTGTGTATTTTAATTTTGGTCTTTGTGAGCCAAAGCTAGGATTGTCAGCTCTTTAGAAAATAATGCATTATATGCCTTCTTTTGCCTGTTCTGAGGACTTTGGTGACTATTCAGGACATTTTAGCTTCCTGAAATAGGAGGACCACTTTTCCTGAAAGTCTCCATGAGCCCCTGGCTTATCTCCAGAGTCTCCACAGCTTCTTTAGTTCATCTGGTCTTTTTTCTTGGGAAAATGCTCAAGGTTTCCTTTTATTTGAAGTAAAATGTTAAATGCCAAGATTACTTGGATTATGCTCTAGTTGAGTTTTATATTTGTCTACCTAGCAGAGGTTCTTGGCTTCTAGGGAGACCATGTGATTTTATTGGAATATTAAGGAAGAAAGAACAATAGAGTTCTGGAATCTTCTTTTGCTAACTTCCAAGAATGCTCTTTTGTCTCTCTGAGAACATACTGGGATGAAGTTAAAATAGCTTAAGATTTGTATTTAGTCAAATAGTTTTGAATTAAGATAAAAGTTTATAGCACTATTTGTTGACTCTGACTTTGGACACAATTTCAGTCTCAGTTTTTTCCCTTTACAAAATAAAGACAATAAGACTGATGCCATTGAATTTTAGTGTGTATTAATAATAATATATTAAGTTCTCAGTATAAATACTAAGTCTAGAATTGATATCATTCATGGAGATAATAATACATCAGAGTGCATGCCAGATGCTATGCTAGGCAGTAGGTAAACAACAGTGAATAAGAAATAATCTTTACTCTCAAAGGTCTCCTGGTCTAGTAGGACACATGAAGGAATAATTGTAACAACATGGCAAATGGAATGATAAATTAAGTGGAAAACCTTAAACAATCCTCAAAGTAAAAGTGATTGATTCTGGCTAGGATGTATGGGAGAGATACCATCTGAGCGAGGGTTTTATAAAGAATAAAGGACAAAAAAAAAGAATAAAGGACATTTTGATCAGTAAGTATATTATGAACAAAGGGATGGAGATATGAAACAATATTCTAGCCTTTGAAATGATAAGTGGATGAAATTCATTTTCTACTGGGATAAAGGCAATTGTTTAAAGCCAAACCTTTCCATATCCCCTCTGAAAACCATAAATATCAATAAGGAGAACAAATAAAACCACCCATAATCCATATGTACAGCATGGTAGAAGGCACAGAATATTATAGACTCCATTTCTGTTCAAGTAAATTGTGGTAGGCAGAATAATGCTCCACTCCCCCAAGATATCCACATCCTAAATCCTGAAAACTGTTGATATGTTAACTTAAATGGCAAAGGGAAATTAAAGTTGTAGAGAAAATAAAGGTGTCTAATGAGATGATTTTGAGGGGGGAAGACTATTCTGGATTATCCAGATGGGCTCAAGGTAATCACAAGGGTCCTTATAAGTGGAGGAAGGAAGGAAGAAGAAAAAGAACAGATTAGATGGCAATATGAAAAGGGCTCAGCAGGACCTTGCTGGCTTTGAAAATGGAGGAGTGTGACCATGAGTCAAGGAATGGGGATGCCCTCTAGAATCTGGAATAAGCAAGAAAATATATTCTCTCCTGCAACCTTCAGAAGGAACTCAGTTTGGCCAGTATCTTCAATTTAGCCTTCCGAGACCCACTTTGGACTTTTGACCTCTAGAACTATAAGATGATAAATTTATATTGTTTTAGGCCACCAAGTTTCTGTGTTATAGAACACAGCAGCAGTGGGAATCTAATAAGGAAATCAATGTTAAAATGCCCAAGGACACTCTGAAGCCTATACCATAGAAGAGTAGGTAAAGACTTTATGGAAAAGAAAGAATAGTTGAGATGAGGGGATCCTAACAATGGTAGAATCAAATGAAATCATGCTTATAAAGGAGAAGAGCTACGCTTAGTGGGAAAATACTGAGAATGGGTCTGAGACCTATGCATTGCAGCATGGGTTACTAGAGAATTAAAAAAAAAAAATTGGAGAATTTCAAGTACATGGAACTAAAAGCAGCAATTTGAGAAGCCACTGCTTTTGGGAAGGTGGGAATGATTTGGAGGGAGGAGATGTTTTTTTGGAGGCTTGGTAGTGGATGGAAAGAAGAAAGCAAGCTTTGCATATAAAGGATACTACAGAAATAAAAGATAATCATAAAAGCAGAAGACACACCAGCTCTTATCCCCATCCAAATAAAAGCAAGCTTTGATTAAGGGAACAATATTAAAGAAACTGACTTCACTCTAGCCATAGAAGAGGTACTCTTGAGCTAGGAAATTTGATGAGCCATCTAAACCCATTACTTCTTTCTGCCCACATACACTGATTATTGCAGGTCAGGAAAATATAAGACATTGAAAATTGAATAGAAAATAGAATCTAATAGATGAGAAGAAAACCAGAAAAGAAAATTCTTCCCCCAAACCAAACATGAAGCACAGGAAAGCTATATGACATACTAGCCCAGCATGAATTGAATATCCTTAAGCAAGTAGATATGAAAATCTTCTGCAAATCAAAAATTCAAAAACTCAGAATTGAAATGGACAGAACATCAAAGAAGAGAGGAAATTTATATTGAATAAACTCAAAAAGCATTTGGAAGAAGAGACAGAATCTTCTCAGAAAAGAAAATGAAACACAAGGTGCTTAAGGAGAATAGAGTCAACTGAAAATACAGGAAGAGGAGTAGGGAAATGGAAAGAAAATAGCAAAAAAAAATCATAGCAAAATAATAGAAGGTTAAATTGTTGAAAAAAAAAGTAATAGATCTAGAAGATAGGCAAAGAAAGCCCAAAATTTCTATAGTTGGAGTTTCTGAAGAATTAAAATAAGACAGTGGAACCAAACAAATATTTGAAATTATAATCAAAGAAAACTTTCTAGGAAAAAAGACCTAAACCTATATACTGAAAAGACTGATTATATGTTTGGGAAGATTGACCCAGAATAGTTAACTCTGACTCAAAGTCTTTAACAGAGCATTTTAAAATATAGGCCTCCAGGCAAAAAGGCAAAGTCACTTGAAAAAGGGAAAATTCAAGACATCAGAATTCTCAACTGCAAAATATAGAGAAAGACAATAGTGGAACACTATTTTCAAGGGACTTAAGAAATAAAGTGTTAGCGAAGGATTTTATATCAAGCCAACTTGTACTTAAAAATCAAGGCTAAAGGAAAACAGGTTCTATCTTTATTTTTCTCTCCAAATTTTTATTTAAATTCTGGTTAGTTAACGTAGAGTGTAAGGGAAAACAGTTTTAAATACACGACAACTTAGGAAATAGCGCATTTATGAGTACTTTCTGAGGAATCTTAATAGAAGATGAACTCCATTCAAGCTAGCTATGACTTGAGTAAGTTTGGCACATTGGCAAGCATTAAATATATCTAAGTGTAGATTTCAGATTTAAAAAATATCGAGCAAAATCTAAAGCCAAAAGATGTAGGAGACTATTATGTAAATTTTATACATTTTTACAAAGAAGCAGCAGCATAACTAAAACATGGGAGAAGAGAAAAAAAAGATAAAATTAAAGAAGAAAGGCTTGATAATTGACCCATAGGTAATCTTGAGAGTCAGAAGATATGTTGAAAGGTGAAAAACGTAATAGTAGAAGCACAGGGAAGGAAAAAGATGAAAAGGGCATTCATTATATAATGGTAGCTACAAGAACGAAAATTGAAAACCTCTTAAATACCAAAAGAAACATCAAAAAGAAAAGAGAAAAATATATATAAAGAAAGTAAATATTTTACAACATAAATCACATACTACTTTATATATAGAAATAAGAGAAAATTGAGATCCAAGTAGGTTAAGTGACTTTTCTTAGTCCAAACATATACGGTGAAAGGTTAGTCATTGATACTAGAGAGCTTAGATCTAATCTCAGTATTCAACAATGGAGAAATTGATAGGAAAATGATAATAAATTGATTTAGAAGACTATTATGTGACAATTATACAGAACAATATATAGACATTCCAAATACATAATAAATAAAAATAATAAAAAATTATATACATCCTCAGAAAGTCTGAACATTAGACAAAGGCAAGAAGGGAACAAGAAAGTAAAAATGTTTGTTTTGTTGAAAATGTAAGATTTTGTAAGTCTGTTTTTTTTTGACTTTTTATTGTGACGATATGATCATTGTACAGTATATTATATAACAATCATCACTCCATTCTCTCTCTGGGCTCCATAGCTTAGTTCATTTATGTTATAGAAAATTGCTTATCATATTTTAATTGTATGCCTTCCCAGTTCTTCCATTATATAGTAAGCTTCCTAAGGGCATGCCTAGCACTAGTATAGTGCCTAGCATACGGTAAGTACTCATTTACTATTCAGTGAATGACTGATTCTAGTTAATAGTAAACTGAGGTATGGAATAGTAGAAGGAACAAATCCCCCTAAAATGAAGGAGGCAGTGACCACAATGTCCTAACCAATCAGAAGTCCATTTCTTGTGTAGTACTATAAAGTACTTTTTATCCTGTTGTGTTTTGGTGGGGGGAAGGGGTTACCAATGGGAGAGAACTAAAGCAGCAAAGGAGAAAAGAAGAATCTTAGTACAAATTTGCTTACACACCATGTGATTGAAATTGGTTTGGGTTCTCAACTTTCAGGGCTTGGTAACAGTTCTATTAGCCACCAATTTGGCAACTGAAACAAAACGGATTTTACGTCCATCAGCAACACAGAAAACCCTGTTCATGGGTCTGTGTGAATGACCTCGATTAAGCCAGGCTATGAAATGGAGGATCTATGGAAAACAGGGTAAAGGGACATGTTTTCTATCCACTGCTCTGTATTTTATCTTTGGGTCAAATTAGCTCCTCCAAAATGCTATGTCCTTGGGCTGTGTTAGCTTAGAAACTCACCAGGAGAGCTGACTGAAGCCTAGGGTTAGGGAGATATGAATATTTTGATTTCAAGAACTGTTGTCTGAAAACACTATTAATGTTATTGAGAAAAACCCTGTGTTTGTTTTAGAACTCTAAGCTGTGTGAGACCAGGAACTCTTGTTTGTCTTTGTGTCCTGAAAACTTTAGTGTCTGACCTGATGACAGATGTATAGGACACTCAGTAGTATTGAATAAATGGATAAATTTGTTGACAGCCACATTTTTTCTTCAGCTCACTATCTTATATTTGACATTTAGTATGATAAATTTTACCTTTGAGAAACTGGGTGCTCTCTCTTTTTCTGATATAGATGTTAGGAGAATTAGCTTCCTCGTTCTCCTCTTCCTCCTCTCCCTCTCTCTGTTCTCCTCTTCTCCTTTTCATTCTCCTCCTCCTTTGTGATGTCTCTGTTATTAGATATTTTGAAACCAAAAACATGTAGCCAATTACAGTGCAGTTGTAGAAATTCTAATGGTTCTTATTATTTTCATATTTTCCTCTTATTTTTTATTTTTATTCCCCAGGGCCCCACTTAAGTCCATAGCTCTGGAATAAAACCAACATGATTTGAAACCTGATCTCTCCACCTGGCTTCTCTTAGCCTAGTTCCTCATTTGCAAAATTTGCATGCCCCCCCTCCCTCCTTGGACCACTGTGAAGATTAAATAATCAAAGAGCTATACAACAGGGCTTGATCAGTAAATCCTTGTTTCCATCTCTTTTTATTATTATTATCTCAAATCATTTTTTGGAAAGCAAAGGGATCTAAACAAGTTTTAAAATACCTGGTTGTTGAGGGGTCTCAGGTTGTATGGCACTGTACCACATGAGTGTTTGTGTGTTGGAGAGATGGGGATGATGAGAGGCTGTGCTGTCTACCTTCACCTACTTCCAGGCTTGCGGTGGAAAGAGCGAGGTGACTTGATTTTCAGTGAAATGAGAGATCCCCTGTTCCATGAGACAGTGCTAGGAGGAACTGTGATTTTTTTTTTAAATGTGGTCCAGAGAAGACGAAGTAAACAAAGGTTTCCTGGCTACAGTTTGGCATTGTCAAATATTTGTAGGCTTCTGGATCTCAGCAATGGTTTGTCTTCCCACTTCCTGTGTATAGCTTCTGCCACTTAACAGGAGCTCTCCCCCTCTGCCAGACCAAGATGGGAAACAGAAGACTTCTCTCTGGGCATGGACCATGTATGGTATGTGTGATGGAAGTGAGTCTGAGCTGAATAGGCACCGGTCCATGGAATACCACTGAGGTAAACAATGAGCAGATGAACAAATGGATATATGATATATAAGGTGAGGCTAAGGGAAGAAGCACAAAGGTACTCCTATTAATTGGGAGGGAGACATGTACCAATGTAGCCCAGGAATTCCCCAAGAAAGCTCTCTGTGACCACATATTTCCTGCTTATTATGTACTTGTACTGCTGGTTACTTTTTTCCATGAAAAATTATTTTTTCATATGAAAATATATAAACTTGCAAGTTATGAGTGGTATGTATCTTGCCTGCACTGTTGGACTTTCGTATTATTGCCATTTGGTTTTTGCATGTTTCTCCTTCAGTGAATTGTGAGTTCCAGGAGGGTGTTGTCTATTTTTCTACTGAACTTTGAGTCCCAGAGATAAGTACAGGGCCAGGGACATAGTAGGTGTTTAGCAAATTGTTGATAAATGTAGTCTTGTTCTCTTGGAGCTCACAGACCAGGGGATGAAGTAAACCAGTCAATGGACATTTGGGCTCTCTCCATAGTTTGGCTTTTGTTGATAATGCTGCTGTAAACATTGGGATGCATGTACCCCTTTGAATCTGTATTTTGAATCTAGTAGTGCAATTGCTGGATTGTAGGGTAGCTCTATTTGTAAATTTTTGAGGAATCCCCATACTGAAGAACTTCGGATTTTATTCTAAGTCTTTGGAGGGTTTTGAGCAAAGGAATGACATGAATGATAAACATGGCCCTACTGGCTACTCATTGGGGAATAGATTATAGGAGGGAAAGTTAGAAGGTTCTTATAATAATAATCTTTAGGACAAATGGTAGTGGCTTGGCTGGGGAGGTAGCAGTGCAGATGGTGGGAAGTGGTTGCAGTTTGAATTGACCTTGAAGGTAGTAGCTGATGAATTGGATACAGAGTGTGAGGAAAAGAGAGTATCAAGGCTGACTCAAAGAAAACTGGTCAGAGTGAATGGCCAACTGGTACTGCCATTTATGGAGATTAGGTAGTCTGAGAGTGCAGTGGGTTTTGAAGTTGGGACATGGGTAAGAATCATTCTGGACATGTTAAATTTGGGATACTTATTTGACATACAAAGAAATTATTGACTAGGCTGTTGGATATATGATGTTGAAGTTCAAGTTGTTGGGGGTAGGGAAGGAAAAAATGAAACAAGATGAGATCAGGAGGGAGGCAAACCATAAGAGATTCCTAATCTCATGAAACAAACTGAGGGTTTCTGGGGGGATGCGGGGTAGGAGGGATGGGGTGGCTGGGTTATGGACATTGGGGAGGGTATGTGCTATGGTGAGTGCTGTGAAGTGTGTAAGCCTGATGATTCACAGACCTGTACCCCTGAGCAAATAATACATTATCTGTTAATTTAAAAAATAATTTTAAAAAAGAGCTAAAACTAGAGATGTAAAATTGAAAGTCATCAGTACATAGATGGAATTTAGAACCATGGGATTGAATGAGATCATGTTGGAAGTGAGCACAGGAAGAGAAGTAAATAGGTCTGATGCTTAACTCCTTGGGCCCTTCCACATTTAAGAGATCTGAAAGATGAGGAGTAGAGGAGAACGAGGAGTGGCCACTTGAGGATAAGGTCACAACATTAACTCGGCAGTTTACTCAGCAAGTAGATATTAAGTCTAAGTCTTGTGCTCAGTGATGGTCTGTAACAGAAACAATAATTTGGGAAGCTTTCTGTGCCTTCAGATTGGTTCAAATTTCAGAAAAAAACATTTTCATACTTAAAGGAATGAACTCTCCACTGTGTTTCAATCCCAGCTACCCAGAATATTTACCCTTTAGGAGTATCAGATAACTGAATGGCTGCTTTCAAAATTACCTTTAAAAGACATGTTAGAGTATACAAAATATTTTCCTATAAACCCCTCTCCCTTGAGGTTTACAACAGTCATCTTAGGTAGGCAAAGCATTTCTTTCAACCTTCATTTTATTGATAGAGAAACTAAGGAAGAAGATGATGAGGCTGGTCAGTGGTGAACCTGGGTCTAGGTCCTAAACTTTTTTCCCCTGTGCACAGGACTTTTTCCTCAACACTGTCCTCCCTCCCATAGAAATGTTACTATACTCTGTGGCCGCTGGAGGGTCTGTAAATTTAAGACCCAATCAGGATCTATAGTATTGCTTCTTTGGGAAAATACCTTTCAATTTATAAGCACTTGAGATTAGCCTTGTGGTAAGTTAGAAACTGTTTCAATTTATCTGTGTTAGCACAGCACCTCGCTTTCCAAAAAAAGGACTGTTTGTAGGGAACATGTTAATTTCTTTTCTCTCCCAGCTTAGTCCTCCTCCAGGAATCACCTTCTCAGTCACTGGCATCACCAAACTAGAAACATCTGTCATTTAAGGCTATACCTTTTTTTATCTTCAGCATCTCATGAGTCACCAAATCCATTCTACATCCACCAATCCATTCTACCTCTGACAAGCCTCCAGCTGTCCCCTCCTCTGCGCCAGTGCCCTGGTTTCGCCTGCCTCCCCCCCCCCCCTTACCTGGGAGACCGCAGTAGCCTTCTCAGTGGCCTGTCTGCCACCTGGCTTCCTGCCTCTAATCTACTTTCCACAACCCAGCCAAAGGGCTTTCTAAATGCAAATCTAGTCCTATTAAAAACTGACCTTATTTAAAAACCTCTAGTGCTTCCAATTGCTCTTGGGATAAGATCCAAGCTCTTTAGAACGGCCTACCAGGACCTTCGGAATTTACACATGGGATACAAAAATGAAAAATGCAGTTCCATCTTCTGAGCTTACAGTTTGATTAGGAAGGCCAGTGTATACACAAATAATTTTTATGCGCTATGAAAAATGTTCTTAGAATTAGGTGCAAATAAAAACAACTAGAATGAAGTGTGATATTTTTAATACTTCTGTTACCATGTAGGATGTAGCACTGCAACAGAGAAGTGTGGCCTGTTAAGAGACCATTCTCTGAAGTCATCTGGGTACTTAGTTTACCCACTCTTAGTTTACCTGCTAAATTTTGCAGCAAAATTTAACATATATTGTCTGGCAAGTTCCTTTCAGGCACACGTAAGCTACTTCACACAATACCTAGATGGGTTCTTTGATTTGGGACTTTGAAAAAGAACAGAAGGACTTGTTGAAATGTCTTCTTGTGCAGAATTATGTATATTTTACTACACAGTCCTACTCAGGTATAGTTCTGAATACTAGTTTGTGGGGCCCTAATGTTCATCACCAGTTTTCCTTTATGAAAGGACTGTAAGCCAGTGGGACAAAAAAGTGTGTCTTTGTGGTTTACATGGTTCCAGTTCTGCTTTTCCTCTCCTGTATGTCATTCTGGACTGAGATGCTCCTTTCTCATTTCAGGTTTCTTAACTAAGTATTTTCAGAGATCTTAGATTTTGCTTATGCATTTGTTTAAAGGAATTTGCTATTTTTTAAAATCAGTTTATTTTTGTGTTTCTGTTCTTTGTATCTTACAAAGCCCTTACCCAGTGTTTCTGGGAATGATCATGGTGCTGTAATACTGGATTGTGTGCTTTAAATCACTGCATATGAGAAAGTAAATTCCTGTTCAGACAATGATCTGAAAAAGGCATCCCCCCCACATACAATACACCTGGCACTTACCTGAGTGACCTCATTACATTTCTGTAGGATAAGGGCATTTGGGTGGCTCAGTTAAGGGTCTTACTCTTGATTTCAGCTCAGGTCATGATCTCAGGGTCCCGGGATTGAGCCCTGCATCAGGCTCCATGCTCAGCAAGGAGACTACTAGAGATTCTCTCTCTCTCTCTCTGACCCTCCTACTCATGCTGTCTCTCTCTCTCTAAAATAAATAAATAAAATCTTTAAAAAAAATCTGCAGGATAGTGGTAGCTCAGGGGAACTAATCCTTAATCTAGCATTTCCTGCCATCCATTCCTTAAAACATGTATGCTGAGAAATGAAAGTGAAAAAAAGGCTTACATTCAACTAACCCTGGAAAACTCTGCACATTATATCTGATCTAAGGTGCAGAGAACATCTTAGAGGTATCATTAAGTGAAGCACTAAAGAAACATGTTGAACTCAATATTTACCAAACTTACTTGACCACAGACCTCTTTCCATGTTGCACCCATTAATAATCATTAGAAAAATGATAGCATACTCACTTTGGGTTAAGTGCCCATAGCACTTAACCAGTCACTTATAATTTATTTTTTTCAACATTTTATTGTAAAGGTTTTTGAAATTATAGAAAAATCAAGAACAGTGTAAAGTACAACCAAATATCCCTAGTGTCTAGATTCTACAATTAACATTTTGCTATATCTGCTTTATTATTTGTGTCTCCTCTCCCAATAGACTAGGATGCCTCAATGATTATTAATCTAATTTATCTTTATTTCATCAGTACTTAACAGAATACCAGGCATCTACTGGTAACCAATAGAAGTTTGTCCAATAAATGAATGAATGAAGGCATGCATGCATTTTTTTACTCCTTCAGACATCTTCCTAGTACATCCCAGACACTGGGCTTCAAGGGACATGGAAGACTAGACAGAGTGTCCCATGGCCTTTCTACGTCTCTCCCATGGCACAGATCCTGAGATGGGCCTTCTCTTAGGATAGGTGGAGCCCTGCAGCTTGGCTGCTGTGAGGTGATGAGCTACTGCCCAGGGTCTCCAAGCTCATCTCTGTATGTACAGTTCATTTCTAGAGGAGATAGTTTTTGCTGGGCCAGTGAGCTTGGATGAATAAACTCAAGGCCAGTCTGTCAAGTTCTGCCTAAATGTTGGATTCTCCTCCCTTTTACAAGTTTCTTGCTTTCGTGAGATCTTGGTGTCTTCTTAATTTCCAAAGATGTTTAATTTCCACTCTGATTTTATCTGCCCTCATCTTTCATTCCTGGAAATCTGATCCTTGGTTTGTCTGATGATCCACCTTCTTCATTTGTAACTGCAGATGGAGACCAGTTATTTAATAGGCCTTTTGTCCTTTTATCCCCTAGTGTCTGATTACCAACCACAGGTCCTAAGAAAGTAACTGCCCTTCTCCTTTTTTTTCTCTTCTCTTTTTGTATGAACAAAACCAACATCAACAAAATCTTTATTTCCCTCAGTTTTTAACTTTGCTTCAGTTTGAACTTTGCTTCCAATGAAGTCCATTCTAACTTTTCTAAGATTCTTTATCTTGACACCCATTCTTGTCTCTTCCTTCTCTCCCCTGCCCCCCATTCTGTTTGTTTCCCATTCCTTTTTATTTCTTTCTCTGATAGATAAGAAGTCAGTGCTGTGTAAGTGTAGAAGACACAGGACTGAGGATTAAAACCAAATCAATTATGTATATTGAATGAGCCTGTGGTAGTCCGGCTAAGGCCTCCCATTTATTTTTTGAAACAGTTTCCAGTGCCCAATTTCCAAACATGGCCCAGGCCCCATACCATGTATTTACTGTGTCGGTTCCTCTATTTGGATACTGCTTCTGTTTCATTCTGTTTTACTCTTGTGAAAATAGGACCCTTGCTTCAAAATTCCATTATAAACCTCCCTCTGGTATGAAGCCTTCCTTGATTTTCCATCCGCATGGAAACTCATTCTTTCTCTTTGAGTAACCTTAATACTTAGTTCTGACCTCTCTTTTGACACATATTCAGTCTCATGTCTAAAAACGATGTGAGTATATTTTATCCTATTATAGTTTTATTTTTTTATTTAGTTATTTATTTTATTAACACACAATGTATTATTTGCTTCAGGGCTACAGGTCTGTGAATCATCAGTCTTACACAATTCACAGCACTCACCATAGCATATACCCTTTCCAATGTCTATCACCCAGCCACCCTATCCCTCCCCCACAACCCCCCAGCAACCCTCAGTTTGTTTCATGAGATTAAGAGTTTCTTATGGTTTATTTCCCTCTCCAGTCCTATCTCATTTCATTTTTTCCCTCCTTACCCCACACAAACCCCTGCCCTGCCTCTCAAATTCCTCATATCTGAGATATCGTATGATAATTGTCTTTCCCTGATTGACTTACTTTGCTTAGCAAAATACCTCTAATTGCATCCACGTCATCGCAAATGGCAGGATTTTGTTGGGTTTTTTGATGGCTGCATAATATTCCATTATATATATATATATATATATACACATACATATATGTATATATATACACACACACATGCGTGCACGCACACACACACACACACACACACAAATATATATGTATATATATGTATATATACCACATCTTCTTTATCCATTCATCTGTTGGTGGACATCTAGGTTCTTTCCATAGTTCGGATATTGTGTACATTGTTGCTATAAACATTGGGATGCACGAGCTCTTTCAGATCACTACGTTTGTATCTTTAGGGTAAATACCCAGTAGTGCAATCGCTGGGTTATAGGGTAGCTCTATTTTCAACTTTTTGAGGAACCTCCATGCTGTTTTCCAGAGTGGTTGCACCAGCTTGTATTCCCACCAACAGTGTAGGAGGGTTCCCCTTTCTCCGCATCCTCGCCAGCATCTGTCATTTCCTGACTTGTTAATTTTAGCCATTCTGACTGGTGTGAGGTGGTATCTCATTGTGGTTTTGATTTGTATTTCCCTGATGCCAAGTGATGTGGAGCACTTTTTTATGTGTCTGTTGGTCATCTGGATGTCTTCTTTGCAGAAATGTCTGTTCATGTTCTCTAGCCATTCTTGATTGGATTTTTTTTTCTTTGGGTGTTGAGTTTGATAAGTTCTTTATAGATTTTGGATACTAGTCCTTTATCTGATATGTCATTTGAAAATATCTTCTCCCATTCTGTCAGTTGTCTTTTGGTTTTGTTGACTGTTTCCTTTGCTGTGCAAAAGCTTTTGATCTTGATGAAGTCCCAATAGTTCATTTTTGCCCTTGCTTCCCTTGCCTTTGGCGATGTTTCTAGGAAGAAGGTGTCACGGCTGAGGTCAAAGAGGTTGCTGCCTGTGTTCTCCTTAGGGATTTTGATGGATTCCTTTCTCACATTGAGGTCCATCATCCAGTTTGAGTCTATTTTCGTGTGTGGTGTAAGGAAATGGTCCAGTTTCATTTTTCTGCATGTGGCTGTCCAATTTTCCCAACACAATTTTTGAAGAGACTGTTTTTACTATATTATAAAGGAGATTATTATTATATTCTCCTTTATAATATAATATAATATTATAAATCTATATTTATAATATAATATTATAATATTATATTTATAATATATTTATAATATTATAAATATTATATAAATATATTTATATATTATATAAATAAATATAAGTATATTATAATATTTATAATATAGAGATCTATATTATAAAGGAGATTCTTTCCTGCTTTGTCGAAGATTAGTTGACCATAGAGTTGAGGGTCCATTTCTGGGATCTCTATTCTGTTCCATTGATCTCTGTGTCTGTTTTTGTGCCAATACCATACTGTCTTGATGATGACAGCTTTGTAATAGAGCTTGAAGTCTGGAATTGTGATGCCACCAACTTTGGCTTTCTTTTTCAATGTTCCCTTGGCTATTTGGGGTCTTTTCTCGTTTCATATAAATTGTAGGATTATTTTCCCCATTTCTTTGAAAAAAGTTGGTGGTATTTCGATAGGGATTGCATTAAATGTGTAGAATGCTTTAAGTAGCATAGACATTTTCACAGTATTTGTTCTTCTAATCCATGAGCGTGGAACATTTTTCCATTTCTTTGTGTCTTCCTCAATTTCTTTCATGAGCACTTTATAGTTTTCTGAGTATAGATTTTTGCCTCTTTGGTTAGGTTTATTCTTAGGTGTCTTATGGTTTGGGGTGCAATTGTAAATGGGATTGACTCCTTAATTTCTCTTTCTTCTGTCTTGTTGTTGGTGTAAAGAAATGCAACTGATTTCTGTGCATTGATTTTATATCCTGACACTTTACTGAATTCCTTTATGAGTTCTAGATTTTTTGGAGTGGAGTCTTTTGGGTTTTCCACACAAAGTTTCACATCATCTGCAAAGAATGCTGTTTGACTTCTTTGCCAATTTGGATGACTTTAATTTCTTTTTGTTGTCTGATTGCTGAGGCTAGGACTTCTAGTACTATGTTGAATAGCAGTGGTGATAACGGACATCCCTGCTGTGTTCCTGACTTTAGTGGAAAAGCTCTCAGTTTTTCTCCATTGAGAATGATACTTGCAGTGGGTTTTTCATAGATGGCTTTGATAATATTGAGGTATGTGCCTTCTATCCCTACACTTTGAAGAGTTTTGATTAGGAAGGGATGTTGCACTTTATCAAATGCTTTTTCAGCATCTATTGAGAGTATCATATGGTTCTTGTTCTTTCTTTTGTTAATGTACTGTATCACATTGATTGATTTGCGGATGTTGAACCAACCCTGCTGCACTGGAATAAATCCCACTTGGTTGTGGTGAATAATCCTTTTAATGTAGTGTTGGATCCTATTGGCTGGTATTTTGGTGAGAATTTTTGTATCTGTGCTCATCAAGGATATTGGTCTGTATTTCTCTCTTTTGATAGGATCCTTGTCTAGTTTTGGGATCAAGGTAATACTGGCCTCATAAAATGAGTTTGGAAGATTTTCTTCAATTTCTATTTTTTGGAACAGTTTCAGGAGAATAGGAATGACTTCTTTTTTAAAAAATTCTTACATATTTTTTAAAAGATTTTTTTTTATTTGACAGACAGAGATCACAAGTAGGCAGAGAGGCAGGCAGAGAGAGAGGGGGAAGCAGGCTCCTTGCTGAGCAGAGATCCTGATGGGGGCTCGATCCCAGGACCCTGAGACCATGACTTGAACTGAAGGCAGAGGCTTAACCCTCTGAGCCACCCAGGCACCCTGGAATTACTTCTTCTTAAAATGTTTGGCAGAATTCCCCTGGGAAGTCATCTGGCCCTGGGCTCTTATTTGTTGGGAGATTTTTGATGACTGCTTCAATCTCCTTACTGGTTATGATTCTGTTCAGGTTTTCTATTCCTTCCTGGTTCAGTTGTGGTAGTTTATATGTCTCTAGGAATGCATCCATTTCTTCCAGATTGTCAAATTTGCTGGCATATAGTTGCTCATAATATGTTCTTATAATTGTTTGTATTTCTCTGGTGTTGGTTGTGCTCTCTCCACTTTCATTCATGATTTTATTTATTTGGGTCTTTTGTCTTTTCTTTTTGATAAGTCTGGCCAGGAGCTTATCAATCTTATTAATTCTTTCAAAGAACCAGCTCCTTGTTTCATTGATTTGTTCTATTGTTTTTTTGTTTGTTTGTTTCTATTTCATTGATTTCTGCTCTGATCTTTATTATTTCTCTTGTCCTGCTGGTTTAGGCTTTCTTTGTTGTTCTTTCTCCAGCTCCTTTAAGTGTAGGGTTAGGTTGTGTATTTGAGACCTTTCTTGTTTTTTGAGAAAGGCTTGTATTGCTATATATTTCCCTCTCAGGACTGCCTTTGCTATATACAGATTTTGAACCATTGTGTTTTCATTATCATTTGTTTCCCTGAATTTTTTCAATTCTTCTTTAATTTCCTGGTTGACCCATTCATTCTTTAGAAGGATGCTCTTTATTCTCCATGAGTTTGGATTCTTTCCAAATTTCCTCTTGTGATTAAGTTCTAGCTTCAGAGCATTGTGGCCTGAAAATATGCAGGGAATGATCCCAATCTTTTGATACCTGTTGAGACCTGATTTATGACCCAGGATGTGATCTATTCTGGAGAATGTTCCAAGTGCACTAGAGAAGAATGTGTATTCTGTTGCTTTGGGATAGAATGTTCTAATATATCTGTGATGTCCATCTGGTCCAGTGTGTCATTTAAGACTTTTATTTTCCTTGTTGATCTTTTGCATGGATGATCTGTCCATTTCAGTGAGGGGAGTGTTAAAGTTTCCTACTATTATTGTATTATTGTTGATGTGTTTCTTTGATTTTGTTATTAATTGGTTTATATAGTTGGCTGCTCCCATGTTAGGAGCATAGATATTTAAAATTTTTAGATCTTCTTTTTGGACAGACGCTTTGAGTAGTGTCCTTCTTCATCTCTTATTATAGTTTTTTGCTTAAAATCTAATTGATCTGATATAAGGATTTCCACCCCAGCTTTCTTTTGATGTCCATTAGCATGGTAACTTGTTTTCCACCCCCTCACTTTAAATCTGGAGGTGTCTTCAGGTCTAAAATGCATTTCTTGTAGACAGCATATTGATGGGTCTTGTTTTTTTGTCCATTCTGATACCCTGTGTCTTTTGATTGGGGCATTTAGCCCATTTACATTGAGGATAACGGTTGAGAGATATGAATATAGTGCCATTGCCTGTAAGGTGACTGTTACTGTATATTGTCTCTGTTCCTTTCTGATCTACTACTTTTAGGGTCTCTCTTTGCTTAGAGGACCCCTTTCAATATTTCCTGTAGAGCTGGTTTGGTGTTTACAGATTTTTTAGTTTTTGTTTGTTGTGGAAGCTTTTTATCTCTCCTTCTATTTTCAACGATAGCCTAGCTGGATATAGTATTCTTGGTTGCATGCTTTTCTCGTTTAGTGCTCTGAATATATCATGCCAGTTCTTTCTGGCCTGCCAGGTCTCTGTGGATAAGTCTGTTGCCAGTCTAATATTTTTACCA
>RCUC01137722.1:0-13883 GCA_003697995.1 Taxidea taxus jeffersonii
TTTTTTTTTTTTTTTTTTAAATAGGCTCCATGCCCAGAGTGGAGCCCAACGCAGAGCTTCAACTCACAACCCTGAGATCAAGACCTGAACTGAGGTCAAGAGCTGGATGCTTACCGCATCATTCAGAGATCTTTAACAACTCTGGTAACTGATTCACTGGGCAACAGGATTTTTAAAAGTTCTCTGGTTATTGGAATGTGCAGAGAACCTTGGGAAGCCCAAGCATAGAGGTATTTGTTCTGTGAAGAAAGCATTTCAGATGTTAGAATTATTCTTCCCCACTGACTTTTCCTTCTTTATTTCTGTTTTTGACTCCTGACCAACCCTGATAATAAGGAGGAGAGCCATTTGAAATATAGCTCAGTTCCAGAATTCTTGGGTTGACCCCTACCCTGTCTCCAACCACTATTAGGTTAGCTCAGATCACCAACCTCCTGCAGGAATTATATTTTGGTGGAGTATTCAGAGAATGTATAATTGTAGTTTGAAAAGGAGACGACAACAACAAATTTATCCCTTGGGAATTCTATATATGGCTTTGAATTTGTAGAAAATTTGGGGGATATCATTTTCCCCCCAGTGGACTGGGTGTTTTAAGGAGGGAAAATACCGAGGGCCTTTTCATCACCATGGGGAAAGGATCCTACAAAACACAAGTGAGTATAGCAGGGACCTGTGCTGGCGTGGCTGGGAGGTGTTTGTCATAAATCTTACTTCAATTCCTTGCCTGTCACAATGATGCTCAGGTTGTACTAAGGGTTGGAAAAGCCAAGAGGCAGCCAGTGTATCTTGGGTCCCTGCGTCACTGCCTGTGACTCAGCCATGACTTCTGGTGTGGAACCCATTTTCCTCAAAGGTGTATCAATCTGATGGATTCTGCCACTCTCAGAGTTGTTTTATAAAGGTGGATTTTGCCTGAGCGTTAAGTAAGACTAGCTTTTCAGATGTTGAGGTGCCTCCCCATCTGGCTGAAAAGAAGAGGGAGTCAGAGTAAAAGAAAGGCAGAACAACTGTAAAGCACGAGAAATACAGAGAGACTACAGGAAACAGGGGAGACAACCTGATAAAAGGCAGTAAGACTTTACCAGCTTAACAGTGAATCTGTTTTTTTAGTGTTAAAGTTAAAAGTCATGTCCTCCACTGCTGCTAGCAGGGAGTAAATGGAGTGATGAGAAAAAGCATTAAGGAAGCCTGGATTTCTTCCTGCTAACTGGTTCCATAGGTCCTTGGAAGGTTCTGGATTCTCACTGTTATTTGACTGTGTCTCTTGTGAGCAGTCACTTCCTTTCTATAGTCCTTTTGGTGCCTCTAGTTGTTAGCATAGTTTCCATTTATTTCTGGAGGCACATGGACATCCGTAGACATTTAGGGTATTTGAGTAATTCGCAACAGATATTAAGTGAGTTAATGAGAGGGTGTTTTACTTTCCCAGGGCTACCATTATCTAGGTGGGTTAAACACAGAAATTTATTCTCTCACAGTTCTGGAGGCTAGAAGTCTGAAATCAAGGTGTTAGTAGAGCCACACTCACCCTGAAGGCTCTAGGAAAGACTCTTTCCTTGCCTCTTATTTACTGGTGACTCCTGGAAATCTTGCCATTCCTTGGCATGTAGTTGTATCACTTCGATGTCTAACTCTGTCATCATATCCTTCATCCCTATGTGTTTCCTGTGTCTTCTCTTCTTCTATAAGGACACTGGTCATTGGGTTTAAGGTCCAGCCTAAATATAGGATGATTTCATCTTGAGATTCTTGACTAATTTAATCTACAAAGACAAGATCATGTTTGGAGGTTCCAAGTGAAAATTAATTTTGGCGGACCACTATTCAACCATTACAAAGGAATGAGAGAAACATAAGACAGAAACAAGATTGATGGAAAGGTTGAGAATGGGGCTTAGACCAGTGATTCTTAACATTGGTTGTTTATTAGCAACCCTGTTATTCTGAGTAACTCCATCTAGAGTGGAGCCTGATCAATATAAAAAAATCTCACTTAGGGGCTGGGCACGTAAGGTATATGGATAAAGAGGGTTGATCTAAAGTAAGAGGGAGGAATGGGGAATCTGGGGGTTAGGGAGCTTCCATGCTGCATTGTAAAGCATTCAGATTTGATTTGGCATGTTTTCCAAACAAAATAGGGTTTCAGGCCTTGAAAGGCTGCCAATTTGAGATGCCAGGTACAAACTCTTAGAAACTCTTCTATTGTATCTTAGATCTCTTTTGCCCTATTTTCCATGCCCTAGATTCTGGAGTAATTCTGTTTTCTAGAGTTCTGTTATGGGTCCGCTTGGCAATGATTCAGGACACTTTTCTGATTCTCAAGTGTCTGTCTCTAAAAGATCTAACTCACTTCCCAGTATTCCTTTATAAATTTTTTAAAAAGATTTTATTTATTTATTAGTTAGAGAGAGAGAGAGAGAGAGAAGGAGCACAGGCAGAGAGAGGCAGGCAGAGGCAGAGGGAGAAGCAGGCTCCATGCCAAGCAAGGAGCCCGATGTGGGACTCGATCCCAGGACGCTGGGATCATGACCTGAGCCGAAGGCAGCCGCTTAACCAACTGAGCCACCCAGGCATCCCCCCAGTATTCCTTTATAATGGTGAAATCTGGATCTGTGCCCAGCCTTGTCACCTAGTAGTTCTATGACCTTGATTACATATCCAAGGTTACTTATCTTTCTTTTACAGATGAATTTTTTAATATCGACCTTACCAAATTATTGTTAGGATTAGATTATTACAAGGACTAAAACATGTTAGTTCTCTTTCTCTCCCTGTTGTCCATCTCAGATGATGACTTTTTTTTTTTTTTTACAAAGTAAACACTGTCCATTATTGGACAACATGTACTACCATTTTTTATCTTTTAAATAGCAATGAAATGATTATAGTTTTAATAGCTGACTTTCCTTTTTAAATATTTATTTATTTAAGTTTTGTTAGTCATGATATAGTACAATATTGGTTTCTGGAGTAGAATTCAGTGATTCATCACTTACTTACAGTACCCAGGGCTCATCACAAGCGTCCTCTTTAATCCTCATCACCCATCTAGCCTGTCCCCCACAAACCTTCCTCCCTCAACCCTCAGTTTGTTCTCTGTCATTAAGAATCACTTATAGTGGAGTGCCTGGGTGGCTCAGTGGTTTAAGCCTCTGCCTTTGGCTCAGGTCATGGTCTTGGGGTCCTGGGATTGAGCCCTGCATCGGGCTCTCTGCTCAGCAGGGAGCCTGCTTCCCCCTCTCTCTCTGCCTGCCTCTCTGCCCTGTGATCTCTCTCTCTGTGAAATAAAGAAATAAAATCTTTAAAAAGAAAAGAATCACTTATAGCTTGTTTCCCTCTCTCCTTTTTTTCTAATAGCTGGTATTTTCTGAGTGCTTTATATATGCTGAAAACTTCAAAGAGTTTTGCACACACAGTTTCACAATTCCATTTCCTCTTTTGTAAAGAGGGATAAATAGTAGGTACATAATATACAAAAGATATATAAATTGTACATACACACACATATATAAATTATATGTGTAGTTTATTTCCTCCTTACAAATGAGGAAATTGCAGCTCAGAGACAGGAAGAAATTCATCCAAAGGCACACAGCAATTTTGACTGCAAAAACTGCATTATCCACTATGTAGTTCTCCCAACTCATTTGTCAACTATGTGAGTACAGAGGCCTGTGTCAGGTGGGACTGATGACTTACTCATGGACACCTATCAAAAAGTTCTTGTAAACATTGGGGGATTGTCCTGTCTTCTAAAGGCCAAAATCTAGGTTACTCAGAGTCCTCAAGGGTGCCTGGTGGGTCTTCGTATTCATGCATATAGTGCCAGTAGTCTCATCTTATAGGGTGAATTATCAGTAGTGATAGCTAGTTAAAAAACCCAAATAGGAGCATTGCATAAGTGTTTTGTGAGAAATTGAAATATTTGCGTCATTATCTCAAATACATTTTTAGGCTATGGAAATAATTAGACCAAGAGAATCTATAGATCCATAAAGTTGGCAAACAAGCAGAGGGTGAGAGAAAAGGGGCACCACCTTTTGGTAGATAAAGTAAATTAGTTTTTTATCTTAGCATCATGTTTCATAACCTAAGTGTTGCTCATTAAAGTGACATATTATGTTTTTATAGTCATATACAATAAAAATGCCCAGATTGTCCCTGGCATATGGTATGTGCTCAGCAAAGAGGTCTGTCTCTGAATTGATTGAAAAAAACAAAACAAAACAAAACAACTTCAAAACCTTGGATAATATTTAAAATACCTCTCAAAATGAATATATGCTTACAATCAACCAAGATGTTGGAATGAGGACCCAAATAAGAAACAAGTAGTAGCAAATAAACCAAATTGCCTTACAAATGAAAATACTGACGGGCTTGGGGAACCAAGAACTAATCTAGGTAACTTTGGAAAACAGTATTTTGGTTGGATGCTGTAAGACTAAAGGTGAAAAGAATTGGACACAAATGTTATACTTTAGTTAGTCTTTTTGTCATAGGAGTATGGATGGCTTCACAGTTGTATGGCTAAACATTTTCTGGTTACACTGTGGTTGAACAAGTAAGTACATTGTTAAAATGAGTACATTGTTAAAAATGAGAGCCAGGCTTCTCCGTGTTGAAGAAAGAGGTTGTAAGTAAGAAAAGGGGAATGACTGGAGTCAGACTGGTGGTGTTGGATTGGAATTAGAAGTGTCTATGTAAACTTATATTTTTAAAATATGTACATAACTAAGCTGATAATGAGATATATAGAAATGAAAGTGTAAGCATGGGTTTGTATACAGACTAGTATTTCCAAACTATGTCTGCTTACAGGGCCAAGGAACTATGACATTCCAGTAGCAATGAGCACATACGGAGCCTAGATCCTGTTTCTAAATCTCATTTTTTGATGAAAAAAAAATCAGGGCTCCTTTGGGGAGAAATTACTGATGCTACGGCTGGGGCGAGGAAGTACAAAATGAGCCTGGAGCAGTTTACAAATCAGAAAGTAAAGAAGTTCTTAAAAAAAAAAACAATTGAAGTGATGACACTATACCAAAAGGAAACAGAGGCACAGCTAATGGAACACCCAATGGCTAAAGTGGTCAATGTGAGAAGCATCATAAGTAACGATAATATTAAAAATGAATAGGGCACCTGCACCTGGGTGGCTCAGTGGGTTAAAGCCTCTGCCTTCAGCTCAGGTCATGATCCCAGGGTCCTGGGATCGAGCCCCACATCGGACTCTCTGCTCAGCAGGGAGCCTGCGTCCCCCTCTCTCTCTGCCTGTCTCTCTGCCTACTTGTGATCTCTCTCTGTGTGTCAAATAAATAAATAAATAAATAAATAAATAAAATCTTAAAAAAAAATCTATGTGTTCATCCTGATGTAAATAATAAAGAAATCAATAAATGGGAGAAGAGACAGCTCTTCTTTACAGAATTCTAACCTATATATGGGGAAGGAATGTGGGAAATAGTAGGTCACCAGCAGGCAACATCACAGCAGTAATTGTTGCAAGGAAGATACATGGGTGGATGCTAAAGTCGGAAGCAAACATTTGAGGAGAAATCGTGTATTAGTGTCTGTCCCAAGATCCTCATCAGTTACAAAGGGAGAAATAGAAACTTTACAGTGGAGAAACCCAAGAGACATTGCCTTTACCATGTGATCAAAGTTAGTATCACAAGTTATAAGATATGTTGGTTGATATTATGTTCCTCCTGATAGGATGTCCAGAGAAGGGCACAGCATTGCTTTTGTGGTATTCTGTAATATTCCTAAAATATATAACCTCAAACTAATCAACTGGACATAACAAACAAATCCAAACTGATAGACATTTTACCAAATGACTAACTAGTATCCATCAGAAGTAACAATACTGAAAGACAAGGGTAGACTGAGGAACGGTCTATGATTGGGAGCTAAAGACACAACAACAGGGGTGCTTGGGTGGCTCAGTCATTAAGCATCTGCCTTTGGCTTTGGCTCAGGTCATGATACCAGGGTGCTGGAATCAAGCCCCACATTGAGCTTCCTGCTCAGCGGGAAGCCTGCTTCTCCTTCTTCCACTCCTCCTCCTTGTGTTTCCCCTCTTGTTGTCTCTCTCTCTCTCTGTCAAATAAATAAGTAAAAATCTTTAAAAAAGTAAAGACACAATAACAACTGAACTCAGTGTGAGGTATGAGGAATAGAAAATGGGCAGTAGGAGAAAAATTTGAGTAAGATCTATAGTTCAGTTATTAGTATTGAAGCACTGGTAATTTCCTGGTTTGATAATTGTACTATGGTTATGTCATTTGTTAAAATTAGGGAAAGCTTAGTGAAGGTAATATGGTACCTCTGTTTTATTTTTTCTATTTTATTCTGCCTAAAATTTTTTAAAATAAAAAAATAAAAAAATCAATGAGATAAATTTGGGCAGTGAGAGTATGGGCCATTTTTGTATTTTATTTTTTCTCTTGGAAAGATTAAAAGTAGTTTTTGGTTAAAAAACAACAACAACAACAAAAAAACCCATTGGGAACAAAAACAAAAAGTCCTTAAAAATTAAAGATTTTAATAATTCAGGATAAAGATGAAAGGTTAGACATTTCATACATAGTATTTACCAGGCATTAGACTCTTTTTCTTCCTTGTACTTAGGAGTTTGTGGAGATCAAGTGATATAATGTATGTACGTAGAAATGCTTTGCAAAGCATAAAACATACTATAAAAATTACTATCCTTTCTTCTATAGCCTTCATTTTCTTCTTGTTCATGCTACTACCTGTCAGTGTTAATTTTATTTATTTTATTAATTTTTAAAGTGTTGTAGAGAAAAATGATAGGAACTTTGGTGCAAGACAGATCTGCGTGTTACATAGTAGCTGCTCAATAAATATTTGTTGAGTAAATTGAATGAATGAATATGAATGGGTCTTGATTCTTTGACTTACTTGCTTTGTTATCTTTGGAAGTTATTCAGCTTCTTGAAGAATTGTCTTCATACATATAAAATGGGGGTAATACTCCTGCTTTGAGAGGTTATTCTGAGGTTGAGGGATAATGGATGTGTCCAGGGTCCGGTGCCATGTCTGACCGTAGTTCTTACTCTCTCATTGTCTCCACTCTTATTTCTCTTTTTTATTGTTTTCTTTACTTCTAATTAAAATGCATTATTTTTCCATCTTCCCTTGGTCAGAAATGTTGTCTATGCTTTTTGGTTCCTCTCAAGTAGTCTTTCTTCACTTAGTCCTCTAACATTTTATTTCTGTCTTTCTTGTGGTTTATTATGATGTGTACATTTGTCTGTGTGTGTGTGTGTGTGTGTGTGTGTGTGTGAGACTCAATCCTCTTTTACACTGTAAATTTCTTGATGCGCCATTTTGGTTTTTAATCTGCTAGTTCAGTGGCTGCCACACAGGAAATGCTAAACTGTAAACCCTGTGATGGAAAGGAGACCATGTTTATGTTGTTTAGCATTATTTCTCCTGAGCTTACTCTTGTGTCCAGCAGATGGTAGGTAGTCAGTAACTATAAGATTGGATAAATGTGAAGTAGGCAGGCAAAGGTATTTTTTAAAAAAGATTTTATTTATTTATTTGTTGGTTTATTTATTTATTTGTCAGAGAGAGAGAGAGAGAGTGCACACACAAGCAGGCAGAGAGGCAGGCAGAGGTGGAGAGAGAAGCAGGCTTCCTGAGGAGCAACGAGCCCGATGCAGGACCCTGGGATCATGGCCTGAACAAAAGGCAGTGGCTTAACCGACTGAGCCACCCAGGCATCCTGGCAAAGGTATTTTAATGTTGAATAATTTTGGCTACCTTTCCATCCTTCTGTAATTTCTGATTATTTAAGTCCATTTTAAAATATTGGACCAGCTCTTTGCCCTTACTGTCTAAAGAGCTACATTCAAGTAGTTTTGTGGTTGACTTCTACTTCCTTGTCGATTTAAATTCCTATTGTACTTCCAATCTTAGTGTGCATTTCTGGTTCTTATTTATTTTTGTATTTTTTAAAAAGATTATTTATTTATTTGACAGAGAGAGTGAGAGAGAGAACAAGAGAGGAAACACAAGCAGGGTTGAGCAGAGAGCCCAATGTGGGGCCCGATCCCAGGACCCTAGGATCATGACCTGGGCCAAAGGTGGAAACTTAATGACTGAGACACCCAGGTGCCCCCCTCAGGTTTTTATTTATTAGACTATTTCCAATTTCCCAAATAAACTCTGCACTCTTATTACCATGAGCTTTTCAGGCCTGCTGTTCTTTCTGTCTGGAACATTAGCCTTGCCGTTCTCAACCATTATTTTCTAGCCCCCTTTACAGGCAAGACACCTCAGCAAATCTCTGATCCCTTCCTATCCTCTCCTGTTCTCCGGCAGCAAATTGCTAGTAGCTTTATCCAGCCTCTGTTTCATTTTTACTTAATCACAATTACGTTGTTTACTTGTTTATATCCCTTCTAGACTAGAGGTACTCAGACTCCACTGTGCAAAAGAATTACTCAATTTGCTAACAACGCAGATTCCTGGAACACAGTGCCCCGTGCTTGCCACCATCACAGTGTTGCTCCAAATGGAATTCGGGGGTTAACAACGAGAATGTCCAGGACCCATTTCAAGCGTATGGAATGAGGACTTCTGACCGGAGGATCTTCATTTGCAGTGAGAATCTTTGAATTGCACCTGGAGTGATACCGGTACAGTGATGAGCATGTTGAGTCTCCATAACCCCATAAAGTCTGGCACTCAGAGGCCTGTAATCAATGCAGGGGACAAATATGAATGTCTCAGAGTCAAGCAACAAAACCATATCTCTAAGTCAAGCAACAAAATTATGACCTTTGCCATAGGAAAAGAGATTTCTAACCACTTGAGGAGAGGCAGTCAGGCACTTTGCAGAAAATGGAGACAGGCCCCATGCCCAAGGGAACTGCAGACCCACTTCATCAGCAGAAAACTAGTGCTCATCTTACTTGAGGAGTAAGTGGACCAGTCCAGGGCACGCGGTTAACGGGAAGGCTAACACAGGCGGTCGTAATTGGTGATTTACTAGATCAAAGACCTTTAAGCCAGGCAATAGAGATGACCCTTGCTTATTGATTATCATCCAATAGCTTTAAATTATCCTCAGTGTCCTAGGAGACACACGGGGAAGGACTGGTAAAGAAAGGGGCTTAAGGAAAAGTCAATAAGTCATTCCCGGACAAGTTAAAGGCATGAAGCTTGGCATGAACATTCCTTTCAAGTGCACTTACAAGAAGGAGAGAAGAAATGAAATAGGCTTCTCATTATTTAAATTGGATCTACACTCTCTGCTGAGCAATGCCTTAGCTAGCATTCTTCTTCCTCACGAACTTCCACAAGAAGGAGATTAAACATGTCAGCGATAGGTGTGGAAATAATTGGGGGCAGTAATTGGGAGAAATCCGGGCACCTTGATTGTGACTGCTGTCTGGTTTTCTCTTTCGAAATTGAAATTCACATTAACATGTTGATGACCTCATCCAAACCGGGTAGAATTTATTAACAATAAAGATAACTACAAAAATGGCTTGCATTTAGATAATCAGGTAACAAGACACAGCCATGATTCTGGAGAGGCTTTACAAAGTGGAGACCCTAGTCTTGTTCCCATAAAAATTTCCTCGCTTATTAGGAATTTCATTTATTTTTTTTAGTTGACTTCAGGCTTAGATCCAGTATCTGGTTTTCTAATGTGGTAGCGTGGATGCCTTCAGTTACTGGGGAGAAACAAATATGCTTGTCCTTTGTTTGAGAATGTTTGGCATAGTTTCTATTGAGTAGGTATATGGCAAAAGTTAATCTATTACCCTAGATAAAATTCTGAAGACGGTATCACTCCCCTTTGTGGCTCCCAACTTAGTTGTTTAAAAAAAAAAAAACTGCGCATATAGTTCTTTGAGTCTCATTTTGAAGGCACAGAATGCTCCCCTTTTGCATTTTTTTCCAGGAAGGGAATTGATACCCGTAATCTCCACATTTTAAGTATTTAAAATTGTATTTGATGCAAATGGGAACATCTACCTTGTGTCATAGAAATTCCAAGCATTAGGATTTAGAGAGAGGCATTATTTTGGGAACTGGGAGGTGCTTTCTAGTTAAACGTGTGTGTAGGCTCGAGTAGCCCATTGCACTGCGGCCATGACACCCTTTCTTCTTTGGGGGAAGACATGGAAGGAATGCTTTGGCCGTGTGCTAATTATGTTGCTATTTTACACCGGCCTAGTACTTTCCAGTTCCAAGCTGAGTTTGCATTGATGATCTCATGGGAGCTCTCCATCAGTCCTAGGAGGAAGTGAGGGCACATGCTTTCAGACTTGTTTGGCTGAGGAGGAATGAGACACAGAGAAGTTATGATTGATCAGAAGTCAAATTGTGGTCCTAGGTCTACAATCTTTTATTTTTTTAATTTTTTTTTTTTAAGATTTTATTTATTTGGCTTAACCCACTGAGCCACCCAGGCGCCCCCTGGATCTACAATCTTTTTAATCAGAGTTAGGCCTGCCCTCTTCTCCCTTCCTTCTTCCCTCCCTGCTTGTGTGAACCTTCTTTGTGCCATACGTTGTGCAGGAATCAGGGATTTTCATGAGCTTCCTTGGAACTTTGCACATAAAGCAAGTTTCCTGATCCAAAGGGACCTACAATAAAGTAAAAAGGGACACATGGAAAATACATTAAGGACACCCAAGGGTTAGAGAGGCTGTGGTATTAATATTTACGGAGAGTTGTGGGGGAAGAGGAGTAGTGTCATTTGTCATTTGGATTTGGGACTGTGATGTGCTTGGGAAAATGCTTCATGAGACAGCAAGGTTCTAGCAAAGTCTGCAGTATGAGCAGGAACCAGACAGACCTGAAATTAGCCTTTTGTAGAGTGTATTTCCAAGAGAGACTCTGCAGAAAGGGTTCTACTGCCAAGCAATTTTGTGAACTATAGCGTGCACTCTATCGGAAATTCACAATTCTTATTAGGATATTGAGGACTTAGAAGCCCTTCCAAAAGAAACCTGTTTAACTTTGTATCTTCCAGCCAAAGCGTGGGATTCTAGAGCTCTAAAGAATGTTTTTAGAGAAAAATTAAAATGTTTGGTAGTGTAATGTATAACTTGGAGAGTGCTAACTTTGATTTACTGGCTTGCAGATCTGGCCATGGGGTGTGCAAAGCTAAAGATCAGTGGAGACTGGCCCTTTTGGATGGCAATATGCCCTAAACCAGACAAACTGGAACACCAAAAATGTTGCTGGTTGCTGTCTTATCTAAAATGGTGAGCTGTTCCAGAGGGAAAAGGGAGAGGAGGTGGAAAGCCAGAAGGGTGTCCTGATTTTTATTTCTTTCACCTGGCAGCATGGTTAACTCAGGGCCAGCCTTCAAATGGAATCATGTCCCTGCAATGGTGATGGAGAAGTTGCTAGGAGAAAATACAATGGAGGGCTTGATCAAGGGCAGAGGCTACTCATCTTAGGGGATGAACATCTCCTCTTTCTTTCAGGTAATGCTCTCAGTCCCTCTCCTTTTAGGGGATACTTGTTTGGATAACCTTTGTTGCTCCCCCACTGTGTTCTAGGAGACTATAGGGCATGTTCCTTCATTTCAGCTTTGTTTGTCTCCTTTCCTTCCCCTTGTCAACTCATTCAAAATCTATTCTGAGAGGCTTTCCTTCCCCACCATACTTAAAACAGACTACAGTCTCTCATTATGCTGTGATTCTGTATTTTCTCCTAAGATCCTCTTATATTATAGACTAGTTCACCAGGGAGGAAAATTGTCTGTCCCTGGAGCCTAGAACGGCACATAGTAGAGCCTCAGTATTTATTGAGTAAAAATGTGAATTCCATCTTTTTTTAAAAAACAGACACATAGATGTCTGATTTTCATTTGGCAAATGAGCAGATACAGGAGAAAGGGCACAGTGGACAACAATTCACTTTGATCAGGCTAAACCATTGTGTTGTAGGCTTTTCCTAAAATACCTCATTTCAGACTCCTAGTACTCTCCATGAATGGCCATTACTATATCATCACTGCCATTTGTGGATGAAGAAACAGGAGCCCAGGGAGGTTTCACTTGCCCTAGATCCCCTGGGCATGAAGCACAGAGCAGGAGGGGCTCCTGGTGGTTCTGAGGCTCCATGGTTTCTATTAGCTTGGGGTCACAGAGAGGGTGCTGAGCTCAGTGTCAGGAGATGGGAATCTATTGAAGCTCTTGTCACCGATTAGTGTTAGATTCTTGTTATTTAACATTGGACTCCAGAGGAAACCATGGATTTCTACTGATTTCTTCATTCTATTTATATGGCCTCCATGAAGATTCCCTGTAAATTTGGCAATGTCAGGTCACATGGAGGGGTTTTTCCGAGGGCTAATGATGACACAAAGCACCTTCATTTAATGCTATTCCTCTTCTGCACTGGATCTATTTGGGTAAAATATATGAATCCTAAATTTAAGATGGATCCGTACCCTTTCGAAATACTTGTCACTCACTAGATGGCACTGTTGTATTAACTTTATCTATTTTCTTGTCTCACGTTAACAACTTTAAGAAGTGTATTTACTGTGATACTAGAGCTGCTGGACTCTCCAGAGTTTTTAGATGTGGGTAGAAGGGCAGGGTAGACAAGCAAATAGTTCCTATATGTTTCATTAGTATGGATCCTAAATCCCTATTTAGACTTTAGGGCTGTAGCAAAATTGTAGTTTTTGTGGCAACACAGCAACAGCTGGGTCCATGGACAGACTGAAAAACAGTGTCTTTCAATGGGTATTATGAGCGCCAAATAATGGCCTCACCAGGTTATGAGAACTCTGTAGCGGTACCAATGGCGACAATTTCTGACATACGCTAGAGACAGAGGCAGTATAAACAAGCCCAAGGACACAGTAGATTCTCTAAACAACCTGGAGAGTGGAATTGTCATTTTAGGCTAGCTGAATCTCTCTCCTCCCTTGGAAGCTAGATTCCCTTGAAACTAATCCATTCCTGCCAGTGGTACTATCCTGCCTCCTATCCTCTGGAAAACGTAGTTCCGGGGCGCCTGGGTGGCTCAGTGGGTTAAAGCTTCTGCTTTCGGCTCAGGTCATGATCCCAGGGTCCTGGGATCGAGCCCTGCATCGGGTTCTCCACTCAGCGGGAAGCCTGCTTCCTCCTCTCTCTCTCTGCTTGCTTCTCTGCCTGCTTGTGATCTCTGTCAAATAAAAAAAAAAAAGAAAAGAAAAGAAAACGTAGTTCCTACGAGATTCTTTGCCTCTGTCCTTTTTTAGTTTCCCAAGTTGTTTATTCTCCAGTCTCCCTCCTTGCCATTGCTTGCTTTCCGTTTCCACCATGAGAATGATAGTTGGGGATCCTTCTCATTGACCTCCATTTCATAATCATCTGTCCCCTGAGTTCCCTGTAGTCTGGGATGGGAACACGCTTCATAACGTGACTCTCGTGCTCATGTGAACACAATGTCTTGTGTTCACTGGGCCTCCCCCAGTCTGATCACAATTTGCTCTTCAGGTTCATCTCCAATTCTCCTAATTAAATAAAAAAAAAAAGAATAAAAAACATATAACCCACTATATTGCACGTAGTAGGTACCAAGTAAGAGCTAGCTATGGCTACACCATGGACACTGTCTAGGACTCTTTCTCTGCTAGGGTGGCTGAACACTCATTTATAGACCCTCCACTAGATACCAGTTGAGGAACAAGGGATGTTGTGTCAACTACATCTACTGTCTCTGATCATTGTCTACCCTTGTAACCTGGTGAAGGGGTCCAGGTCTTGCTCCCCATGGGTTGAAGGGTCCTTGGGCTAAGTGTTCTTGCCCATCCCGTGTCATCAGGACCCTAGAATCCCTTGCTCAATCCTCCCTGAGTCTACTCTCAGATCCTGTATGGG
>RCUC01137723.1:0-21449 GCA_003697995.1 Taxidea taxus jeffersonii
TATGCTGCAGACAAAAATTGACTCAAAATGGATTAAAGACCTCAATGTAAGACCTGAAACCATAAAACTCCTAGAAGGAAACAGAAGAAAATTTCCTTGACATTGGTCTTGGCAATGATTTTATGGATATGACACCAAAAGCATAAGGAACAAAAGCAAAAATCAACACGTGAAACTACATCAAACTAAAAAGCTTCTATATAGCAAAAGAAATGGTTAACAAAATGAAAAGACAACTTACAGAATGGGAGAAAAGATTTGCAAACCACACATCTGATAAGGGATTAACATCCAAAATATATAAGAACTCATATAACAAAAAGTAAAAAACAAAAAATAAAAAAAACCAAACAACCCAATCTGAAAATGGGCAATGGACCTGAATAGACATAGTTCCAAAGAAGACACACAAAATGGCCAACAGGAACACGAAAGGATGCTCAATATCACTGATCATCAGGGAAATGCAAATCAAAACCACAATGAGATATCACCTCATCTCTATTAGAAGAGCTTTTTATCAAAAACACAAAACAAAACAACCACAACAAAACAAGAAATAACAAGTGTTGGTGAGGGTGTGAAGAAAAGGGAGCCATTTTACACTGTTGGTGGGAATGTAAATTGGTACAACCATTATGGAGAACAGTATGGAGGTTCCTCAAAAAATTAAAAACAGAAATACCATGTGATTTAGCAATTTCACTTCTGGGTATAAATCCAAAGGAAAGGAAATAACTATCTTGAAGAATTATCTGCAGCTCTATGTATGTTCACAGCAGCATTATTTACAATAGCCAAGGCATGGAAACAACCTAAATGGCTACCCATGGATGATTAAAGAATAGTGAGATGAATATATTTACGAAATGTGTGTGTGTGTGTGTGTGTAATAGAATATTATTCAATCATTAAAGAAAATTCTGTCAATTGTGACAATGTGGATGAAACCTGAGGGCATTATACTAACTGAAATAAGTCAGACATAGAAAGACAATATCTGTATGCTCTCACCTGTATGTGGAATGTAAAAAATCTGAACTCATAGAAACAGAACAGATTGGTGGTTGCCAGATGCAGAAGGCAGGGGATAGCAAAATGGGTGAAGGTGGTCAAAAGCTACAAACTTCCAGTTACATACTGTATTATATATTTGAAAGTTGCTAAGAGAGTAGATTTTTTAAAATTCTTACCACACACACACACACACACACACACACACACACAAATCTTAACTATGAGGGGTGATGGATGGGATAATTAACCTTATTGTGGTAATCACTTTATAATAGATACATATATCAAATCATTACCTTGTATACCTTAAGCTTATTCAATGTTGTACATCAATTATATCTCAATACAGCTGAACTGAAATAAATGAAAAAAGAAAATCCTGGCCCTATTTTAGCTTGTTCTACTAATAGAATGTATAAGTTAACTAATAAGGACAGCAATATTTCTCAATTGAGAAACTGATGAGATTTCTGACAAGAAATTTGAGTTACTACCTCTAAAATTGAAAATGAACTACAGGTGATCCTTGAACAACATGAGTTTGAGTGATGCAGGTCCATTTATGGAGTTTTGTTTTTTGTTTTTATAAATATAGTATAGTAATACAAGCATATTTTCTTTTCCTATGATTTTCTTAACAATTTCTTTTCTCCAGCTTACTTTATTGTAAGAATATAATATATAATGTATAAAACACACAAAATATGTGTTGCTTGACTTTATGTTCTCAGTAAGGCTTCCAGTCAACAGTAGACTATTAGTAGTTAAGCTCTGGGACAGTCTGCAGTTAAACACAGATTCAGACTGTGCAGGGTAGGGGGTGTTGGCCCCCACACCCCCCATGTTGTTCAAGGGTCAAGTGTATAGTCCAAAGCTTACAAATAGTTGTCATCTGTCTAGCCATTTGCTTCCATTGGTTAACCCTGGTACTTCTCCCACACAATTATTGCATGATATTCCTAAAAGAGATGAAAAAAAAAACCCTATTAAATATTGACTAGTACTCATTCATAATTTAATTAAGGCTTACTGTGTATCAGGTATCCTTTTAGGGCCTGGGGATACAAAAGTCGATAAGCTCTGCCCTCAAGGAACTCATAGTCTTTTTATTTATTTATTTACCTTTAAATTGCTTTTTTTTCCTTTGAGTATTTTATTTTTAGGCACTTTCTACACCCAAAGTGGGCCTCGAACTCACAACCCCAACACCAAGAGTCAAATGCTTCACCAACTGAGCCAGCCAGTCATCCCTAGATTGGTTTTAGATTAAAAATACCATATATTAGGGGCGTCTGGGTGGCTCAGTGGGTTAAAGCCTCTGCCTTCGGCTCAGGTCATGATCTCAGGGTCCTGGGATCGAGCCCCGCATCGGGCTCTCTGCTCAGTGGGGAGCCTGCTTCCTCCTCTCACTCTGCCTGCCTCTCTGCCTACTTGTGATCTCTCTCTGTCAAACAAATAAAAAAAAAAAAACCATATATTAGGGGCAATTGGGTGGTGCAGTCAGTTAAGCATCCGACTCTTGGTTTCGGCTCAGGTTGTGATCTCAGGGTTGTGAGACTGAGCCCTATGTGTGACTCTCTGCTCAGCGCAGAGTCTGCACAGGACTCTCTCTCCCTCTGCCCCCTCCCTTTGTTCTTGCTTTCTCTCCCTCTCAGATAAATAAATCTTAAAACAAAACAAAACAAACAAGCCCCCCACATACTGGGTTCTATTTACCAAGGACTTTCTGTTCTCATAAAATTGGGAGAGAATGGCAGAATGATGTTTATAAAATACAAGCAGACTTCTAATCATGAAAACATAATGCAACTGATTTCCATGGTAGTATTTCTCAAATTTCTTCATAAGACCATGAGGAAAATGAGTGATAATATAAAATGATAAATAAGAAAAATTATTTCTATTAACATCAAAAGACGACTGCTGCCTATTGGTGAATATTAAACACGATCAGGACTTAATGGGATTTGTACTTCATTTTTTTAAAATCATGTGTAAAAGCATCCAGGGATTCTGAATAACACACTGAATAGTACAGCTATGTTTAAAGATGAAATCAAAAGCTTTTTCGTCTTTCAACCAAAAATTTATCTTAACTGGAAAGACTTCTCATAAAAGATTAAAGGAGGCAGGGGCCAAGAATACATCATACCTGGGCACACATTCTCTTTGTGCAAAAGGAATGAAGCCACGGTGACACAGCACGAGGCTCAGTCATCATCCCATCTGCCCAAAACCATCCCACTCACCTTCCATACAGAAAACTGATGATAATTGGGTAAACAACAAAATAACAAAAGGTTAAACAGTTACAAAATGTGACTCCTGTATACCGAGGAAAGAAAATCAATGAGTAATGCCCCTCACATGGGCCTATCAGATATCCAGATCTGCTCCCCCAGCATTAACCTGCTTGCTCATATACAAAATAAGACAGTGCTTTATGGGCTAAAAATACACGTAAAGCTATAAAATTCTTCACCTCTATCAGCAATTGAAGGATTTTTTGTCCTCTAATCTGAACAGGGGTCTCCAGAAAAACTTAAAAGCATGTATAATAATCTATTTAACCTGGAACCCCTTTAGAGAAAGAAATTTACGTTGCTCGTTTTTTAAATCAAGAGCCAAAAAAAAAAAAAAAAACAAAACAAAACCCCAAACCTAAACAAAACAAAAACACAAACTTAAATTTATCTAATCTCTGTAATCTAATAAATCATCTTGTATGTGCTATTACTGTCATAAATGAAACACCTTAGCCCCCAAACTTAAGTCTGTCATGCATCTCCAATCCTGGTGACCCACAGCCAGATCTAGTCCACCAAAGTAGAAAACACCTGGCCTCTCGCATGTTCCTCACACCCAATCCGCCGCACCCAGTCTTACCAAGCCCTGTAGATTCTACCCTTGCAAAATAATCCCCCTTCTTTATTTCAACGGCCAAGAATGGACTACAGTCCTTTTCTTGTCCTGATGTTTCCGACAGATGCGTTGTTTATCCTCTGGCCTCTCAATTCATTCTCCACGCTATTTCCAGAGCGACCTTTCTAAAATGCAAATCTCAGCCTATCACTCCCTGATTAAAACCAGCTTCTAGGATAAGGGCTACGCTCTCCCACTTGGCATCTCCACTTGATCCTGTTCCTACCTGCCTGGGACTCTCGCTGACAACCCCCTTACTTTAGACACAGAATTATGTATGGATCTTGAAAGGTGCTGCATGGTCAGGAGCCTCTGTCCAGAGCCTTCTTTGTCTTCTTCTACCAAATAACTCCATCTTTCCTTTGGAGTCTAGCCTAATAATAAAGCCTACCCAGGAATCTCTGTCTGATTTGGGTTCTTCTCTGCACCCCCAAAGCCTCCTCTGCTAACATCTTCACAGCACCTCCCCACCACCTAGAAACACTGACCGTGGGTCAGTACAAACCCTCAGAGGCAGGGACTGTTTCCCTTTCAACTGTGCACTGAAAACACCTAACCTGGCACAGAGTGAGCGTGCATTAATAGCTGCCATTGAAGGCCTTTCATACTTTATGAGTAAGGTAAGAGCTTACCTTACACAAGTTTACCTTACCTTTCCTGAAAACAGCAACAACAACAAAACCCATGTCAAGGGGGTACTTAAGACCTCAGGTGAACCTGTGAAAGCTCCCATAAGTGGGAGTCACCAAAATAAAATAAGCAATGTACATAATTTAAAAATGCACAATAAAGTCATTTTGATATCTTACATTAATAGCGTAAGTACCTACAATTAAATTTACATTTATTGAGACTCTGCTCTCTAAGCCCCTAGAAACAAGCCTTGGAAATCCCTTTTATGAAGATGGCGCTGGAGGGCTAAGAAGGAAACCCCTACCCCTCTCAAAGTCAAAGCAAAGCGAAGGCTTTGAAGGCCAAGAAAGCAGGGCCAAAAGCCACCTGCAGTTACAAAAAAAGGAAGATCTGCACATCACCTATGTTCTGAGGACCCAAGACTCTGTGTCTCCAAAGGCAACCCAAATATCCTCAAAAGAGCGCCGGCAGGAGAAACAAGCTGGATCACTAAGCCATCATCAAGTTCCCCCTGAGTACTGAGCCAGCCATGAAGAAAACAGAACACAACACACTGTGTTCACTGCGGAGGTCAAGGCCAATAAGCACCAAATGGAACAGGCTGTGAAGAAGCTCTACGGCACTGATGTGGCCAAGATCAACACCCTGATCAGGCCTGATGGAGAGAAGAAGGCCTATGTTCGACTGGCCCCTGACTATGATGTTTTGGATGTTGCCAACAAAATTGGGATCATCTAAACTGAGTCCCACTGGCTAAATCGAAATATAATTTTTTCACCATAAAAAACTACATTTATTATTCCTTATATGCTAGAAATCTTTCAGGATATTTCACCTTGTTCCATTAAGTTTCTCTTAATATAGCAGGCAGACCCTATTGTAGATAATATTCAAACAAAGAGACATTCGCTTTTTCTCTGTATCTAATGGCTCTTTCATTCGGACTTTCCCAGGCAGCTTGCTGCCACCTCTTCCCTTTACAGACTCATCCTAGCTCTCCATTCCTTTTACATAATGAGAGTATACTTTTCAAGGCCTGCATTTACTTTACCCACTATGGATATACCACAGAATACCCTCTCATCCCTTCCCAACTCCTTTTCTTCCTGACTCCCTTCTCTGTTTCTAATTATTCCCAAGAATAATCACTTACACACACACATAACACACACACTTTCATTTAATCAACACTTATCAAACACCTACATGCCAGGAACTAAGTTTTTTAATTCATGTGGTTCCAGAGAAGGTGCATTCATGTAAATCCAACCTGTGACTATCACCGGCAAAAAGAAATGCACTTTGTGGGGCGCCTGGGTGGCTCAGTGGGTTAAAGCCTCTGCCTTTGGCCTGGGTCATGATCCCAGGGTCCTGGGCTCTCTGCTCAGTGGGGAGCCTGCTTCCCCACCACGCCCCCGCTCTATGCCTGCCTCTCTGCCTACTTGTGATCTCTGTCTGTCAAATAAATAAATAAAATCTTAAAAAAAAAAAGAAATGCACTTTGCATAGCAAACCAGTATATGGCTGTATTTTTATACAGAGAAAGAAAATTCTATTCAACAAGACAACTATATTTTGTGCCTTGCACTGGAATTCTTTTTTGAATTCAATTCAGTTTTATTTTATTTCACTGTGTGGAGGCCTACTCGATTAATTTCATGGCCCACTTATGAGTCAAGAATTACAGTTTGAAAAGCACTGTTCTTGTCTTTTCTTTTTTTTAAGAATTTATTTAAGTGAGAGAGAGACTGAGAGAAAGCATGAGGGGGTGGGGAGAGGAAGAAGCAGGCTCCCTGCTGAGCAAGGATCCTGTTGCAGGGCTCAATCCCAGAACCCTGGGATCATGACCTGAGCCAAAGGCGGATGCTTAACCAACTGAGCCACCCAAGGGCCCCTCAAAAGCACTGTTGTGAAATACAGGAAAGAAACTTGTGTTTTGGAGTAGCTACTATATTAAAAAGAAAAAAAAAAAAAAAGCAGTTAAAACTACCCGGGAGGGATGGAGAGAGGATGGCAAAGTAAAAGAAATATAGAAGGGGAGAGAGTAGACAGAAAGGGATCATTTAGGAATAGAAAATATAAAAAGGAAATGCTAAAGAGGGTAAAAAAGAAGAGAGAAAAGTAAAGGCCAGAAGGAAGGAGGAACAGAGACTGTTATGGTAACTTCTGGGTGAGGAAGAGATCACAGACCGGCCTCCTTGTCGCCTTTGATCTCCAGAGTGTGGAGGGAATTCGCTGATTCATCACTGATCCCTGCCTCCCAACTGCTCTGAATCCTTAAACCTTTAAAGACAGTACTCAGAGTGTTTAGGAAAACAAGTAAGTGTTACCCATTAAGGTAGAAATACTGGGCCCACAGCACAGTATCTGCACTATCTGCAGAGCACTAGATGAGATCAGCGCGGGGGACCCCAGAGAGTGACTCGCATATGGGGAAAACACTGAAAATGACTCACAAGAAGAAAACAAAGTTGAGTTCATCACAGCCACTGGGCCATCCTCATCTTGTCAGTGTGAAAAGGTGTGCTCATTCTCACTGCGATTTGGGAAGCAAGTCCCCTAACAGAAACCCTTACCCAGGGGCATTCACCTCAAGCTCAGTAAATGCTTCTTACTCTGGGATGGACTGAGCGAATAAATGCAACACGATGGTCCTAATAGAGTAAACATCCTTATTTACCTTATTCATTTTCAGCTAACCCTGTGTTGGAAGAAACCTAAGCAAGATAGTATTCCTCCAAACTCTATATATTATATTTTGAACCATTTCTTAGAGGTAGTTTTGGAACAAGCGGGACCTATTCCTGGAATAGGTGAGCCACAGAATAGCAGGCACTAATAATATATGTGTTCATGTTCTTTTTAACCTGCACTGATTGGCATTTGTTGCTCAGTTAAAAATTCTCAGAGAACTGGTAGGAGTGTAAAATCAGAACAGGTTGGTCTTGCATGAATACAGTGAGTCACTGCTGGGCCACACATCACCCCGCCTATCCTGGCACAGCTAGGCCTTCCACTTGGACCTTCTCGCTCTGCATGTGGAAACAGGATAGAGTGACCAAAAAAAAAAAAAAAAAAGCTAAAAACTTGGTTCACTTACTTTTTTCTTCTATCAGAAGGGAACAGAGAAGTAGGGGAGGGCAGAGGGCTTATGAGCAGAAAACAGAATAGGGGGAAAACTAAAGAATGTTCAAGGGTGGGGGGAGAAAGGAGCCACTGGGAGGGTGGCTGAAAACCAGGGAGATGCTGGTGAGGTGGGCTTCTAGGTCGGGATGCTCAGGGGGCCCCATACAGACTCTGAAAGTAATGGGAGGGATAGGAGAGGACGAGATTCAGAACATTCCAAAAAATATTTACTAAGTACTTAATTTAACATATTATTGTGGGGGCAGCCCATACAAAGATGGGCTGCCTACTAGGAACTTATAACCTAGTAGGATAGCAACAATCAAAAATATTAGCAATATTGTTCTGATAATGACTAAATGGCCTCTATACCGTGCTTTACGTCACACAAACTATCCTTGCTCAAGAAGCATGTCTACATTGGGGACAATATGCTGGGTACTAGGAAGAGAATAAAGTTATATTATCTTAAATACTACATTTAAATGTGAAAACAAAATTCAATATTAACAGAGCAGAAACATTACGTCTGCATGCAGAGACGTCTACAAACCTAGATGAGGTCAGAGCATCAACTTGAGGGCTGCTCGCTCTAATTACTCAGGATTTCTACCACTGTGGTTATAAAAGCAGCCGGTGACATGAGGCATGTATGGCTTAGAGCTGGGCAGCCAGCCTGTCTGGGTTTGAATCCTGGTTCTTCCACTTCCTGTTTGTGAGCAAGTTACATGATTTCTCTGTGCTTCAGTTTCCCCATCTGTACAACGAGGCTGATAGAAAGGTCACAGGGTTACTATGAGAATTGACTTAATTCAGGTTAAGGTATTGAGTGTCAGTGAAGGTCGGCTGACATCATTTCTCCCTAGTTGCCACCATTCACTCAAGGAGTGGTAGGAGTCAAAGGGAGGGGTCACACTCAAACAAAATACAGCTTAGAGTGGCTGGGCTAACAGTGTAGACATGGACCAGTTTGGATTCAACAGCCACTTCTATGAAATGTCCCCAGAATCTTGGGTGAACAGTGTCCAGCTACCCCACCCAGGTTTCTGCACCTCCATATATACCAGGGGCCCCTGCTACACTGGCTCTCCCTGAGTTGTTTACCGTCGACAATTTTTACATCTGGTGTTGTGTTTACCTAACATTTAGAAAAAAAATGTTAGCTTGCCTCAGGATTTCAAGAAAAATGGGTAAGACTGTAAATTATTAAGAGATGAGTAGACACACACACACACACATAAACTTATTACTGTTTTAAAATATCTTAGAGCCTAATACATAACAAGATGAGAATTTCAATAATCTTATATAAATCTAATTGCTCTTGGTTTTGGCATAGCTTTCAAAATTTAAAAATGAGTAGTTGACATTTTAAGATTCTAGTTGAGAATTTCAGTTAAAGGCAGGCACCCATGCACATACACAGAGACACACATCCCCCCCCCCCCCGCCACAAAAACAACAACAACTGTACTCTTGGGCAGTTGCCATGACAACACAATGCTGAACCTACTGGGCTCTCTGTTACCCCGTTGAAGATGCTCTGCGAAAAGACACTCATGTTAGATTCTTTACTAATTAAGTGCAAAGGTTAAAAAAATTCTAGATCCATAAGGTTTTCATATGGTCTAGGACTCAGAAAAGTAAATACCAAGTATTTCAAGAAAAGAATTTAAAAGTAGTTACTGCAAGGCCAATTGTGAATCAAGGCAGATGCAATATGGAAGAAAACACAAAATACCTTTATTTTTTATGTTATATTCATGTCATCTTTTTTCCCCAAGTTGTGCCATACTATTTTTTTTTAAAGATTTTATCTATTTATTTGACAGACAGAGCTCACAAGCAGGCAGAGAGGCAGGCAGAGAGAGAGGAGGAAGCAGGCTCCCCGCTGAGCAGAGAGCCCGATGCGGGGCTTGATCCCAGGACCCTGAGATCATGACCTGAGCCAAAGGCAGAGGCTTTAACCTGCTGAACCATCCAGGTGCCCCTGTGCCATACTTATTCCATTTTAATGGAACAATCAATTTGCATAATATAACTTAATTAACAGTCTATTTTTTTACTAACACATTTAAATACTTTCCTTTTCTGGCCAATCTATTTTGATTCATTTGGGAGCCTAAACTTCCATTTGCTAATTAGACTTAAGAAAGAAAAAATGGTGTCTAAATTAATAGGAGTTTATATATTTCCAAAAAAAAAAAAAAAGAGGAAAAGAAAAAGAAAAAAAAAAACCGTGGTAGGGAGAGAAGGGAGGGATAAGCCGGCCTTCTTCCCATTCCTCCCCGTTCTTGGATTAGCCATCTCTGCCTTCTTTGGAAGTTTTCTCTCGGTCTCAGATGCTAGACTCAGATCCCCTCAAGGCTCAGTTGAAGACCCTTTGTCACTCTATTCTCTTTCCCTAGGTGGTCTAATCCCTAGCCAGTGGCTTCAATTACCACCCATAGGCATGTACATCCCCAGAAGGAAATGACCATCCCCATTTGTATCCCCAGAACTTCCAGATCATTTGACCCAACTGCCTCCTAAAATGGCCATCTGGACGCTGTTCTAGGTGCAAACTGCATCCTCCTGCAGCACTCCTGACCTCAGTAAATGAAAGCCTGGAATGGTCCAAATACTCAGTACCTATCTGCAAATGAATAAATGTCTCAATCAACCAATCAAACCTGTTACACAAACCAAAAACTCGAAGGGTCATTCTTGTTAAGGACTTCTCTCTCCCTCCATGATGAGTCAGTATCCAAGTCCCATTCTGCCTCCGAAATATTCCCCAAATCTATTCCATTTCCTAATTCCTAGCCACTACTCTCCAAGGCTCAAGTCTTTGCCTGCATTATGATAACTGCCCCTTAACTATCAATCAGGAACATGCAGATGTAGTACACAGAGAAAGTCAGGCCATCAATATTGATCAAAAATGTATTAAATAAATTGATAAAGTTGCTCTGAGAAAAGGGAAAAGAACATTTGCTAAACATCAACCAAAGGCAATGCACTGATCTAGACACCTCACGTATACGACCTCATTTAATATTCACAGTGACCCATTTTCTGGAAGAAACTCAACTGAGCACATAGCATCAGGAGCCTCTCGTGGTCACAACCTTTGCTTTGTTTGGTCCCAACAAGCAGAGAATAATGATGAAGATGATGATGGTAATGGTGGTGGTGCTGGTGATGATTAGAACTTACTGAGAACTTTTTCCAGGTACTGTTGCTCAGCATTTTGAATGCATTATTGCATTTAAGCCTACACCCTCCTACAGAGTAGGTGCCATTACCAACCCATTTTGCAGATGAGGAAACAGTCATACAAACTGAAGTCACTTAATCAAGATTTTAAAAAAAAGTAATAGAGCTGTGATCTAGGATATGAACCTGAATCTGTTTAAAAATCTGCTAAACACCCATTTAACTTACAGCAAGTCATTAGAAGCAGTGGGGAAACACGGCCAGAACAAACTCATCCCTGCCCTCAAGGGTCTGGTACTGAACCCGAGGAGCCTGTCTCTATGGAGGGAAGCCTCCACCAACTCCAATCCCACCTCCGAAGGGTACATTTCGAGTCATAGCTGCAGATCTCTTTCCCATGCCCGCAGCTACCCAGTTATTCTTGGATAAGACATCAGGAGGAGAAGCTTTGGTGCTTACACTAATATGAGACAAGATTGAAAAATTTTCCTTAAAAGGTCTGCAAAAAACCCACTACGAATGGCATGAATACAAGCATTTTTCTAATGGTCTAATCTAGTACTTACAGTTTTATAACTCCATCTGGGCACCTGGAACAGAGCTGCTGGCTGCTCCTGTCTTGTTTATGTCGACGCTGACCCAGCTGAACAAACCTACAGATTACAATGGATAAAAAACTAAGCTAAAGAAGGAACTACTGGCAGTAAATTCAGCAGATTACACAAAATGGTACGAGCTTTCAAATGACAGCAGGCTGCTTATTCCAGAGAAGCACACGACAGTGCCCTGTGCAACCCCAGACTGGCCTGATTTTACAGTGGGTTTGTTACAAATGAAGGAGGAGGATTTCTGTGTTTCAGTCTACTTCAAGATGACATAGAACTCGAACCGAAGTGGTCTTGAAGCCAGGAGGGTGAGCTTTCAGAGCCTCCCTTATCTAAGGGTGACTTCAGCTGGAAGCTCGGAAACATGAGGAGAGGCATTAGCAGTGACAGAGATGATGACGAAAGAACAGGATCAGGCCGGGGACCCATCTCCCAAAGCAGGGACACTGCTGGAAACTCAGCACGTGGATTCTGTCTCCTTAGGGCCACAAGAATCCCCTAGTGTATTCTAGCCACTCCTGTACTTTCAACTAGGAAGGACAGGGGACAGAGGAGACTACCTGCTGAGCCCCACGGCCACACCACCCCTCCCGAGAGAACAACACCCACTCAGACTTGAAGCTAAGAGTCACAGGGGTCACAGGGACTTGCCGCCTGCCAGCTTCATAGGATAGGAGGATACCCTGCAGTAGGCCAATGAGCTGATGGGCCAAGGACAACCCACTATTTCCCAAGTGCATACCTGTCCTAGTGTGGTCTGTGCTTCAGGCCTCCATCTTCCCCTCAGGGACACAGCTTGTAATTTTGTTCTAATGTGCCCCCAGGCGGTTATGCGGCAGGATTAAATTCCAGTCCCAATTTTCTACTATTTAAAATATTTTCTTTTCATAATTATTGATTTTTAAAAAGATTTTATTTATTTATTTGACAGACAGAGATCACAGGTAGGCAGAGCGGCAGGCAGAGAGAAGGAAGCAGGCTCCCTGCTGAGCAGAGAGCCTGATACGGGGCTTGATCCCAGGACCTTGGGATCATGACCTGAGCCCAAGGCAGAGACTTTAACCCACTGAGCCACCCAGGTGCCCCTATTGATATTTTTATAATTTGTTTTTCTATTAGCTTTTTTTTTAAAGGTCAAGAAAAGTACTGCAGAAACTACCAATTACTAAGTCGTTAGGGTGGCTACTGGAAAACTTTCAAATAACTTCCTTTTATCCAATTTTTATCTCTAGCTAGTAAAAACATTTTTGATCCATTTTGGGGGAAGAATATCACATAACACCTGTTAATTGTACAGAATTTTAAACGTCCCAAATCCTGTGCACCATCATTGTCAGAATTTTTTTTTTTTTTTTAAAGATGCCTTGGCACAGGGCTGAAGCTTTGAGGAGGTAAGAAGAAAACATCCAGGTCCGGTTGAGATAGCAAACCAAAGATATCAGAAAAGCCAAGGGCAAAGGAAGGTATAGAGCATAGGGCTAAGCGATTAAAACCAAAGTACAAAACCAAGAGATCTTCAGGAGTCTGGAGGTAGTTGAGGCCAAATGTAGGAAAAATAGGCAGGAGAACAGGAAGCTAGAAGACAGGCTATGGAAGCCAGTTCCAGCGCATTCCTTCCCTCCCAACATCGTCCTGTGGTTGCCTGGTCGGGAGCTGCGGCAGGCAAGCCAGGCCAGACCCCTGTCTTTACACGCACAATCTTTGGTGGATACTAGCCAACTGGACGCAGAACTGCGGTGGGAGAGGGCAGAACTTCTGAGGCCAGTTTAGGCCAGAACTACATGGACTCTCACCCTGACCCTGAATCTCTGCCCTCTGGATCAGACATGATACTAAGAGAGCCCCAGAGCCTGGGTGGGGCAAGAAGGGTACCAGTCAGTTCCTGAACATCCTTGGCCATCCCCTGGCACAGCTATACCCTCAATACTGATGGAGGGAGGCCTCCTCTGCCATAGCAATGCCCATGACAGATGGACAGGGGAGACACCCCTGCCGCCAGGAGAAGCAGTCTTCCCACAGTAAAAAGCGACTCTCAGAGAGGGAAAGAGATACCCGAGCTCTGTTTCCTCCCTTCTTCCCCCAGGTCTGCATCATAAGCAGGGGAAGCTGATATTACCAAGAGAATAAAAAAGGATTGCATAGTCCAAAATCACAGGTACCCACGGAGCAAGGAAAGGTCTCCTAAATAAGTCACTGAACGGCTCTTTCTGTGCTCCTGGCCTATAAAGAGGGATAATCTTTTCAGCGCACTACACAGTTGTCTGAAGAAGGAATAAAACGCTGTCCAGTGTTAGGCAAATCAAAGGAGGAAGTGTTGTTCTGCAGGATATCAAACATGGAATCTTATCCCAGGACAAGGATTCCTCCCTCCTTGGCAGTACTCCCTTCCCCGTGGGCCTGCCACTGTCCCCTTCTTAGACTGGTTCCCAGGAGTATTGTGGCCGAACAGCACTGTGTCTCACTCTCTGCGAAGGGAGGACTAGAAGTGGGCCTCCAAGGCAGTCTGAGCTAAAAAGGCTCCAAGCAAAAGTCATGCCTGAAGCAAGAGACACTTTCTTTTTACTTAATTAAAGTGAGCCAAAATGTCAGTCCTTGATTGAAGTGCTCTTGCTCTCTGCAATAAGCAAAGTGCTATTGTTCAGTCACTAACCCCAGATAATTCCTTCTTCCAGACCATGCTGCTTATAAGGGCTCACTTCAAATGCTGAAGAGTTGAGCCGCACCACTGGGACAGCTGTGGTGGGTGATTGTACACCTGTCTGTCTGGGCCTGAATTCTGGGTGACTAAACTGGCTTCTGTTAAGACAGTAATAGTATGAGAGTCATATCAGTGTTTTTGCTGTTAGGAGATGCTGCGCATTTTATATTTTACATATATTTTTATTATATTTCATATTATATTTTTATTTTACATCTATTTATTTATTTTATATTTTTAATTATATTATATTTTCATATCATATATTTATGTAAATATGTATTTATATATATTTTATATCCTATTTTACATTTAATAGCAGATCTTACTAATCCGAATGAAGTAAAAAGCATCAATATCCAGTTGGATGGATTAAGCAAATGAAATACTCCCTTTAAAAAAAAGTGGAACATCAGTGCTCATTTATATTGTAGGTATTTGTATTTATAATATTTATGTTATATTATTATATAATATCATATATTATATAAGCCAAACTTGTATGAATAAAGTGGGATGGTATTCACATGCAATAATTAGGTCTTCTCAGTGCATGTATTAAGCTGAGGAAGTGTTAACAGTGGTTATCTTAGGTTCTTGAGGATTTCTAGGTGAGGGATTCTTTTGAGACTCTGATAACTCTAACACTGTGTTTCTCCTCGGAAACACACGCACGTGCACACACACACACACACACACACACAATTATGTATAGGATTTCAAAGAAAACCTTTTGGTGGATCCTCTTTCAGCTTAGTCTGTCTAATAAAGTTCTAGAACATTCTGACTTGATGCTCTTTCTCCTCAATTACCACTCCCACCAGCACCCCAGAGCTAACACAAATGCAAGGTCCTCAATTGCCAATACCCAGGTTCATTTTGTAAGAAGGTCCCCGATTTGGGGACTTTGTTAATGCAAGAATACAGAAATGTATGTCCACTTCAGCTTGCAGCTTATATATAGGTGGTGACAATACATGGACACATCATCAATTTTTATCACTGAGGTGACTGAGAGTCTCAGGCAGCAGGCCTTTAACTCCAAATAGAAACCAATGTTTCAGAATTTGACCTCCTAAACACTATTACTGTATTCCAAGTGGAATTCATTTCCTTCTGTATTGTTGACCATTTTCATTTTTAGAAGTTATACTAGACATAAGTTATTATAATAATATATTTGCATTTCTTAATTTCTTTTTTCCATTTTCTTTTCTTTTCAGTGTTCCAGAATTCATCGTTTATGCATCACACCCAGTGCTCCATGCAATATGCACTTCTTAATTTCTACATAGACGTAGTTTACCTTGAATAAATGGAGAGATCCTCTTCTGAGAGACCATCTGAGAGGTTAATTCCATATACCTCTTTCATGGGCTGGACCACATTCTGGGGTTAAAAACAAAAAGGAACCGGGAAAAATTTTTAGACATCTAGCATGTTAATTATTTCCAAAGATGAAGAAAATGAACCTGTGAAATTTTCCACAAAAGCAATCACAATATTTCTTCAGTCCATTCATTAAACTTCTCAGTTAATTATTTTTTAAAAATATTATTTTATTTCCACTAAAAATACTTTGTTTTAGGGTAAAAATCTATTAAATAATTACTAGTTCCTTTTGTATAATGCAGGAATTGGAAAACTTTTTCTGCAAAGGGCCAGATAGTAAATATTTTAGGTTCCTTGGGTCATACCATCTCTGCTACAACTACTCAACCCTGCGGTTATAGTGCAAAAGCCCCCATACACAATATGTAAACAAGTAGGCATGGCCGAGTTCCAATAAAACTTTATTTATAAAAAGAGGCAGTGGACTAAATTTTGACAAGTGGCTGTCATTTGCCATCTCCTGGAATTATGGATCCAGTCCTTATATTATCACATTTTACTTGCTATATCTACTTCTATGACTTCTGGCTATTTCTGGGAAGCAAATTTCCCTAAAGCTAAATTTGGTCCTTTTGTAGTTATCTTCCCTTTTATGTTCCCTTATATTGGTAATGTCAAATTGAACAGGGTGAATTTCCCACTGAGGCTATGCAAAGACTGTGAGGCCCAGGCTACCTTCCAAAAATATGCTAAGCAAGGAAATAAATGGACCTCAAGTGGATATGCTGCTCAAAAGTGGATAGGATTCTCTTAAAAATTCTGAAGTGATAAGAAATTTATTGTTATACATGGGAACAGAAATACCAAAAATGAAACCATTTCAATAATGTCTATGCTAACTGTATTAATCTCTTAATGACCTAAATGTGAGACCCAAAAGCATAAAACCCCTAAAAGAAAACATAGACAGTAATCTACTGTACATTAGTCTTAGCAATATATTTAAGGCAAGAGAAACAAAAGCAAAAATAAAGTACTGGGACTACACCAAAATAAAAGGCTTTTGCATAGCAAAGGAAATCATCAATAAAATCAAAAGGCAACCCATTAAATGGGAGAAGGTATTTGCAAATGATAAACCCAAAAAAGGAATAGTAGCCAAAATATATAAAGAACACCTACAACTCAACACCTAAAAAACAAATGATCTGATTAAAAAGATGGGGAGAAGACCTGAATAGACATTCTTCCAAAGAAAATATCCAGATGGCCAACAGACACATGAAAAGATGCTCAACATCATTCATCATCAGGAAAATGCCTATAAAAACCACAAAGAGATATCCACTTCACACCAGTCAGAATGGCTAGCATCAAGAATTCAAGAAATAGCAGTGTTCGCAAGGATGTGGAGAAAAGGGAACCATCATGCCCTGTTTGTGGGAATGTAAATTGGTGCAATGACTGTGGAAAACAGAATGGAATTCCTCAAAAAATTAAAAGCAGAAATGCCGCACAATATAGTAATTCCACTACTGATTAATTACCTAAAAAAAACACAGTGGCAATTCAAATACAAAAAACAGGTGCACCCCTATGTGTACTGCAGCATTATTTACAATAGCCAAGATATGGAAGCTACCTAAGTGTCCATCAATAGACAAATGGATATGCAAGGTGTAGTATTTATATATATATACAAACGATGGAATATTACTCAGCCATAAAAAACAATGAGATTCTTGACATTTTGACAACATGGCTAGACCTCAAGGGTATTATGCTAAGTAATATAAATAGACAAAGAAAGACAAATACCATATGATTTTACTTAGATGTGGAATCTAAAAAACAAACAGACAAACAGAAACAAACTCATAAATACAGAGAACAAACTGGTGGTTGCCAGAGGGGAGGGAGTACAGGCATGGGAAAAGTAGGTGAAGGAAATTAAGGGGTACAAACTTCCAGTTATAAAAAAAGTAAGTCATGGACATGAAAAGTACCGCATAGGGAATATAGTCAATAATGTTGTAATGACGTTGTATGGTCACAGGTGACTACACTCAAGGTAAGCATTAAGTAATGTATAGAATTGTGAGATCATTATGTTGTACACCTGAAACTAATAAAACAGTGTATGTCAACTATAGTTCAATTAAAAAAAAATACTCATCTCTGCAGTGCCTCAAACACCACACATTAGAATGGCATGCATGAGAAACAGTGTGACTTTTTCTCTCAGCCTTCTAACAGAAAGTAGAATTTTAGAGATCATTCCCCAAGCCTCAAGCCGGACCACATGAGCTCCTCTCCCACACACCTCGGTCACTTTGGCACTGTCTCCTGTGTCCGTCATCTTCACTGGGGTGGAGCGCTGAGACACAGAGCCCTCCTCCTCCCGGTCGGTCCCAGAATCATCCTCAGAGCTGCTAGACACAGCCTCCTCGCTGGGGGGTGGTGGGGCGCTGGCTGCTGTTTTCCGCTGTAAGACAGCTTCTTCTCTATTGCTTTTGTTCCTTTAAGAAAATAAATATTGATATAAAGCACTCTCTACGTATGACACTCTTTATGTATGACTCTGTCCAACACCTTAGTCCTGGTGAAGCACAAGAAAATGGCTGTGAGAAACTAGTTTCTGGGTTCACGTTGCGATGAAAGGAAAACCTTAACATTTTACCATGTACATGTACTGACTATATATGAATTTAAGCTGTTATAAATTCAGAACATAAACTGGTAAGTGCATGTAAACCAGTGCAGAAGTCTTCTCACCACTTGGTTACTCTGACTTTCTTTGGTAACTGAAATCAGTATTTTCAAAATTTTGGTACAATAATAGAAGGCTGTGTTTGGGACATTAGTAAAATTATCTAGCTACAACTTGTAAAACCTTCAAGGGAAGGTCAATAGCCAAATCCATGTAAATTTCCTTCCCTTCTACGATTTTTATCAATCACAGCATCAGCTGATGATTTGCACCATAGTAACAGGAAACTGATGAACATAAACTAAATTTTAAAATCGGTGTTATCAGGGTGGGTACTAAGGAGGGCACATATTGCATGGAACATGGGCATGGTACATAAACAATGAATTTTGGAACACTGAAAAAATTCAAAAATAAATAAAAATCTTTAAAAAATCTGTGTTATTAGTAAATAACTATATTTGCTAGACATTCCTACTAATAGTAGGGAATAGATGGGGGGCAAATAAACCCCAAATTCAGATATATAAAAGTATTTACTTTAGCTCCAAATATGAAAATAGTAAGAATATTGTTTTCTTTTAAACTCAGAAAATATTTTATAGTAATATTTTTGGCTTTGATGAAAAATGCTTAATATTTCAATCTTTAAAAACTACTCTCTATAAAAAACTTAAAATACCATAATATTCTGTAATGTCCTAGGAAAGGAAAATGCAGTACTATCTGACCATGGGTTTATTACTATTATTATATAATATTATCATATAATATTTATAAAAATAATCATAACTAATAATAAAATATTGTTATTTAATTTTATAAATTCATAACATTTTTGTTTATAATAAATTATAAAGTAATAAAAATATTATTCTATAATAATTAATATATTATTATTACAGAAAAGCCAGTTTCTGACTTTCTGTAAAGTAAAAATTAAAGTAGGTGGAATTTCTGTGCCATACAGTAATGTAGCCGATCATTTATGCATTTCCAGGAACTTCTTGAATTCTGAACTCCTGAGGACATCTCTTAAATTCTTTAGCTTCTGGTCCAAGACTTAACATGCAACTAATATTCAAGGTTAATATTTAAGAAATGGTGTATATGGAAATAGCAATATACATCCCATTGCATAAACCACATGTAGCTAGAACCCAACCAGGATCCCACACACACCTACAAATACGATTAGGACTCAATATCTGGTCTGGCCAGGATTTCTGGCCAGAGTCTAAAGAAAAAGAAATCTCATCACTGGGATCATTCAGGTTAGTGGCAATAACAGATTATGCTAGAACACATCACCTCTCAGTCCAGTTTCTAAGCATGAAGACGTAAACATGGTTTGACTTCTTCCTCACATTATTGGATATAACAGTCTTCCCCAAAACAATGTTACAGTTAATACACAGAAAACCTATTAATTTCTTTATCCGAGCATGTTTGTTTTAATCATTCCTCAGGATGCCAACAAAAATAAATAAAATGATTATAAATTTTTACCTAAGTATTTTATGTTGTGAGAAACTGAGAACACTGAGATTTTTTATAAGATACAACACATATTATCTGCTACCTGTCCCTATGCCATCTGTGATATTCCTAATTGAAAATAATAAAATACACCATACACCATGTTGCTGAAATTCCTATAAATTCTTTCAATGCTGAATTCTTTAGTGATCCCAGCGCTATGAGTAAGCTATCTGCATAGACGCAACAAATGGGATGTGCTCCAAACTATGTGACTTGAAGTTATTCTTTTTGGTGCCAATTACATTGCAAGTGCCATTTTGATTTACATGAATCTTTAAAATTTCATTCTATGTGCAAATCTTACCCCAAGACTGATTTTCCGGTTTCATCTGGTTTACGCACTGTAAATGGACTTGGATCTATGCCAATGGTCTTAGGCATAAAGTCACTGAAGAAAGAGGAAAGAAATGCCATATGAATCACTGTCCATCTACAGGATACGTCCATTCAATTCACATTTTTATACTATTTCTTCTTAGCCCTTATATATATTCTGAGCCAAATGTTCAGGGGAGCTTAGGTAATCAAGGCCATAAAGTCCCATGAACTAATGGCACCAGGTAACTTCAATGATATTGGTCTTCACTGTGCATTTCTTCATGATTATGAGATCCAGTGGTTTTGAATTTAAGATTTTTCTCTACTGCGGGGCGCCTGGGTGGCTCAGTGGGTTAAGCCTCTGCCTTCGGCTCAGGTCATGATCTCAGGGTCCTGGGATCGAGCCCCACATCCGGCTCTCTGCTCAGCGGGGAGCCTGCTTCCCTCTCTCTCTCTGCCTGCCTCTCTGCCTGCTTGTGATCTCTGTCTGTCAAATAAATAAATAAGATCTTAAAAAAAATTAAAAAAAAAAGATTTTTCTCTACTGGAACAGAGTTCTATCTAAATCACTGCCACGATGTGTACACTTTGTTTAGACATCAGAATTACTTTTCAGGTAAAACTAAACTCATAAGACCAATGGCAAAACACTAAGCTACTCGGTTTTGCCATGTTTTTATTACAGTAGACCACCTAGGGAGGCTGACCTAATAATCAAAAACACAGGATTGTTTGAACTGAAGTATCAGCATCTACCTCCTTAGGCAGGGGTTAATTCATTAAAACACTATCGGGACACTTTAAGTAGAAACTTCTAGTTTACCACATACTAAGATATGCTGAAGCTCCCTCTGCACTGTGCAAGGCCTACCTCCCAACTATTGTTGTAACCAGACCAAACTCCTCAGAGATGCCAGAAAGATCGGAGTTGCATGGTTTATGCTGATGAAACTTACTGGCTCTGGCCCAGTGGCTCTGGGCCACTCCAAGTGTGACCCATTACATTTTTTGAAGGAAAAGAAAGTAAAATGGAATCTGGCCCAAATGCCTATTGCACTTGTGGCAAAGCAAGACACAGCTACATAGACTAGGAAAACTCAAGTTCCCAAATCCTTGCAACAGTCTCAGGACACTCACAACATACCGTGCTGAGCTTGTCATAGCCAAGCAAAAGGTCTCATCAAAACTACTCAGTTCATACGGTCGAAAGAACGCGTTGTGGATGTCAATCTCTTCTTCGTATCGGTGGAATTTCTTCACTATCAACTTCTTTAAGTTCGCAGCACAGATAACTAAGAGAGATACGTCTATTACTCATAAAGTCTTCAGATGACATCTGGCAAACAAG
>ML103522.1:0-102045 GCA_003697995.1 Taxidea taxus jeffersonii
GGGGGGGGAGTGTGATGCTCCTGATTTCTGCAACTGGATTTGTTTTCTGACTCCAAGTGTTCGGTGAGTGATTTCATCCCTTCACCTGCCCACTTACTGGGACCGCTGGCCCACTCTCAGCCCAAGTCCCTGACTTGGGGACCTTGAGGTGTGCATGCCTGTCGTCTACACCCCTGAGAACCTGGCCTCCCCAGGCCTGCAGGTCCCAACCCGGACCTTCCTCCTCCTCATCACTCCCTCTCCAGGCCCTGGGGCAGGCGGACGCTCAGCCGCGCTGGTCAGAGTCACCTGCTCCGTCCTCCGCCCTCTCCCGGCAGTGGGGCTTCCCACACGGATCAGGGCAAGGATGGATGGCTGGTGGGTCAGTGCCGCCTGCATTTCTCGCCTTTCTAGGCTCACACTCCTCGTCTCGACCTCAGAAGCCCAGAGGAACTGCACGTCAGCAGTGCCCGCAGTGACCCCGGTTCTCACACTTAAATGGGGGGTGTCTGTGTATTTGCGGTGGGGGTGGCGGATGGCAGAACAGTGCGCCCTGTCCGAGGTCCCCGGTGTCACCCTCCAGCCCCAGGTGTCTGGAAGGCAGCAAGCATGGGCAGACGGCGGCAGCTTCTCCACACCCTGTGCCCCCGAGGCGAGCCCAGCGCAGGGAGTGCAGGGTCGGAGTGGCACCAGGGGAACGTGCTATGAGGCCCCGTCCTGCTGCCCAGAACTGGCCTGGGGCCCCGGCTCGGGTGTGGTGGAGAGCACGCCCGGCACAGAGCTCCGCGGCCTCCCCTCTGCCCTCAGAAGCACGGCGCATTTGCGGTCCGCGGCTCCTCCTGCGCTGGGGCTGTTGGTGCTCAGTTCGGGCCCGCGGCAGATGGCGAGGTGGGCTCCCCAGCGGGTCTGGAGCGTGGGCTTCGGAAAGTGCTAATGTTTCTCAGATCTCCTCTGCAAAGCGCCAACTGTGGCAACACCGTCGCTCGGGCCAGGAAGTGGAAACACGCTGCCAGGCGGCGGGCCAGGCTGCTGCTTAATTAAGGAGCCTCCCAGCTTGCGGGCACCGGGGGCGGCTTGTGAGCAGTTTGCGCACCGGCTGCGCCCACCCACGTGCGGTGGGAGCGCTCCCTCGCTTAGAGCAGGGCTGCCCAGGCCCCCACCCCACTGGGGACAGGAGGGGTCTCAGTCTCCGCCAGACACTAATTCTCTGCCGGGCACGTGGCCCGCGTTCATCCCGAGAGCACAGCTGATGTCAAACTCAACGGAAGTGCTCAGGGCATTTCGTGAGGCAAACCTGAATTCTGAGCATCGCTTTGCCCTGGTGCGACAGGCGGTTCTGGGTACCTCGTGCGTCACTGGAAGATTCAGGAAAGGTACGCGGATGGAAATCTTCCAGTCTAGAATTGGACAGTTAACAATGCCTGCTGTGGTTTAATCTTCTGCGTCCGCTGGCTAGGGCTCGGCACCCAGGTACTCAGCCAGATGTGATTCTGGATGTTTCTGTGGAGGTTGTATGAGTGTGAGATGAGACTAAGACTTAAATCAGCGGACTATGAAAGAGGGATTATTCTCCATGGTGTGGGTGGGCCTTGTCCCATCAGTTGAAGGCCCTCCTAGGAAGGAGGAATTCTGCTCCCAGACTGCGTTCAGGCCCCAGCTGAGATGCTCCCTTGGGCCTACCACCTGCGACCCCACTTGCCACAGGGCACACTCGCCAGCCTTCACCGTCCATGAGCCCATCACTGGAAATAAATTTCCGTCTCCGTACACATCCCGTTGGTTCTGTTTCTCTGGCCGATCCCGACTGAAACACCCACGAGGAGGGGCACAGTTCAGCAGTGTGAGGTGTACCCGGACGGAGTAGCAGGCAGTCGTTGAAGCCAACAGGTCACATCTGTGTCTTCTGACCTAGAAAGACACGGGTCAGAAGACAGTTCCGCTTCTCAAGCACACGGTGACGTCGGGGGCGGACAGGCACGCGGGACGTGGGAGGGACGTGGCGCGCTGCTGGCCGACACCATCGGACCATGACTGGGCTGCTGAGTGCTCTGGCAGGGAGGGAGATGCCCCGGCCTCCGTGCCCGGCGGTGGTTTGATTTCGGCGACGCTGTTTCCGTCGTCAAAAGACTGGCAAATGCATATGCGTAACGGGAAGGATTGATTTTGAGCCCCCACCCCAGCCGTCTGCTGGCAGAGAGGACAGCGTGGCCGAGTCTGTCTGTGCTCAGGGCACGCCCATCTGTGCCAGGGCCCCTGCTGCCCGGGGGCAGCCAACCATTGTTGCCCTGAGCCCGCTCTGGTCACAGAGCCTCGCCGACACAGCGCGGAGTGTCCATGGCCACGTGGGGGTTTAGAGGACGCTCGTCCTGCAATTCTGGGAGGCCTGTGGCGCGGCTGGGGAGGCCAGGGCCGTGCTCTCACGCCAGAGGGCACCATGCAGTAGGGAGCTGCTCCTGGGTGCCGGACTGTCCTGGACGCTGAGGCCGGACGGGGCTCGACTGGAGGTTCCCAGGGAGGAGCCTTCTGCAAGCCACGAGAGCCATGAAGTCCGGGTGGCGAGGCCCTGCCACCCCAGCTTTGCCAGGGATGGCCAAGCAGCCCGAGCCCCTTGCAGAGATGCTTGCAGGGTCGGCTGCCCGCTGCTGGCCGCTGGCTGGACGAAGTCGGGGGGGCAGCGCCCACGTGCCCCCTGCACAGAGACCTGCCTCCCGCCCCCCGTCCACGCAGAAGGACGCAGGGGGTGAGGGTCTGCGGCATCTTCCCCGGCCTGCCGCCCTGGGCCGTCCAACCCAGCAGGGGGTCGTCTGAAAGTAACCCCGGCTGCCACCTGCGGGCAAGCCCGGCCCCAGCGTCCGCGAGGGCAGGCGCCCACATCCGACAGCACGCGGCGAACGAGGCTCCCGGCTCGGCCCGCTGGGTAACCCCGTGACTCCCTTGCGAGCCCCGCGTCCATGGGGGCCACGGCGGCTGCACACTTCGCCTCCCGTCGCGCGGCCCCCGGCAGCAGAGCCGGGGTCGATCCTGTGGCCTGTGGGGCGGACGTGCTCCACAGCCCACCCCCGCGGCCGCGCGAGACCAGAAACGAGTGTGCCTGGAGAGGACGGCTCTGCCCGCCGCTCCCTGGTCCGCGTAAGGCTCGTCCAAGGTGGGTGTCGGGCGGACCTTCATTCCTCCCTGGCTCTTAGCGGTAGCGAGCTGTGCCCTGCCCGTCCCTAAGCTGGGGCTCTGTGTCGTCCTGTCCTAATCTCGTGCGCTGCTCCGGACGATCCCGTTTCCAGCCCCTCAGCTCAGGGGTCCCGGGGGCTGCGACAGCCGCGTGGGCAATGGGCCAAGGACGCCCTTTCTCCACCACGGGGGAGCTGAGGGAGGGCACCCCAGGGGCTGGGACTCAGGGTGGGCTACGTCCAAGCTGGTCCTGTCCCTCTGGGATGCTTCGGGGTTCTTGGGGACTGATGGCAGCCCCGTGGCGTGGGTGGGTGGTCCTTCCTTCCCAGGTGCCCCTCAGCCCCGGCTTCCTGCTGTGCACCCTGCAGACTCCAATGGGATCCCCCACCCCTGAGCTGGCCTCTGACCAGCAGACGCTCCTGCTCACCCTTTGGCAGTCCCGGGAGGCTTGTGTGCTGTCGGTGGGGTGCCCGTGCCGTAGCCCGTGTGGTCCAGACCTGAGCGCTGCCCTGGGCGTATGATGAAACCCCTTTCCCTGGGGGAGGGGAGGGAGGGTGACACAGAGCTCCGGACAGCCCCGTGGGACCTCATCTCACCATCCCGTCTTCCTGGGCAGGCCTCCGAGCGCGTGACTTTGGGGTCAGCCCCGTGCAGACCCTCCCGAGATGACCCAAGGCATCTCTGTAGCATGCGGACTCCGAGCGCCCTGTTCTCAGCCCGTGATGGGACGCGGCGTCCCAGCGTGGACCCGGCGAGTCCCCCTCCACGAAGGCACACGCTGTTCCTCCTGCCGAGGGCGGATCTCATCCCCTCCTGTAGCACTCGGCTGCCCTGCGGTCTTCTCAGATGCACAGCATGTGCCAGAAGCGACACCGTGTCGTCGACGGCTGGCCCCTGAGAGTCCGTGCCACGTTCCTACTTCCCTGCAATCCTGCCGCCATGCTGCGGGGGGAGGGGCCACCTGCAAAGAGAGGCCCCTGGGGAGGACAGACCGCAGGCCGCGACTGCCCAACGTCTGCCCAGCACATAGGAGCGCTCCCGACCCCCGCCGGCCAGCAGAGAGCCGCTGCGCGTGTCCCCGCCCCGTCAACCCACACTCACGGGAGATGACGCGACCCTGTGGTTCCGAGCCCCCAGATGCTGGAGCAGCAGTGGGCGACTGGAACCGGGAGCCACAGCAGGTTTTAGAGGGAAGGGGTTCTGCCATCGACACGGGTTGCTGTTGAGTCTCCGTGCGTGACCTGGCGGGTTGACGGTGTGTCCCGAGGTGAGAGGCAGGGCAGGGGTGCTGTGAGGGGAGACTGGCAGGGTCGTTGGGGAGCCCCCCTCTGCTGGGGACACGGGCGTTGCTTAGATCCGGGTCTTCCACTCCCAGACTGTGGTCTGCCGCGGGGTGGGCCGTATGTCCCAGCCTCACCGAGAGCCTGCTGTCCCGCCTATCTGCACACGCTTCTGCGCCCGTTGCTGGTGCAGGGTTCAGGCAATCCCCTGCACCCCGTTCTCCCGCGGTGGATGTCTGGGTCACCCAGACGGCGGAGACAGAGCCCCCTGGGCACAGGTGGAGGCCAGCGTGCCGCCGGGGGGCCCTGCAGCCACAGCCCGGAGGTTCCAGGAAGCACGGGCGGATGTTCGCTGGCTGCAGTGGGCCAGTGGTCCCTCTCACCCGCAGCGGGGCCGTTAACCCCCTCTCGTGGAGGGAGGAGCGTCGCACGTTTGGGGACCGGCTATAGAACCATCCCGGAGGCACTGAGTTTTTCCACCACTGGCTTGGCTTCTGTTTCTGCTGTGAAGACGCTGTGTCCCAGACGGGACTTCCCCTCCCTGGACGCTGGGCCTGTGGCGGGAGAGTGGCCGTGCTGTGGCTGCCTCGGGTGATGGTGCTGGTGCCACCAGGCTCTGAAGTGGGGCCTGCTTGTTAGTGCAGCAGAGCCGGGTGGGGCCCGCCGGCCGGAGGGGCAGGACGCGGGGCAGGACACAGGGCTGGCCGAGACGCGGGGAGCTAGCTGTAAGGCAGAAGCGGGGTGGAAGGTGGAACGCGGAGGGCCCGGTGGCCGACAGGCTGTGGAGCTGTGGGGGAGCCGTCTGGGGCAGCCCAGGAGCCCCTGCATTTGGGTGGGGCTCACCCCGAGGCCGGCAAGCCATCAGGCAGGGCTGAGTAAAGGAGGCCCAGAGAAGCTATTTGCTTCTCTGCATCCTCGAGGCAGCCTGGCTCGGGTGATCCCCTGCCAGAGTGCACTGGAGTCCCGAGGACTCGGCCCTGAGCTGGCTCAGCGCCGTGCGCTCGGGGACTCGTTCATCATCCGCTCCTTCACCCGGCTAGCGCCTTCCGAGGACCCGCTGTCTGCTGGGCGCGCTCCTCCGTGTGGGACGTACAGGGATGGACAGGACAGAATGGAGCCGGCCCTCGGGAGCTGGACGTCCGGTAAACAGGCGACCCTGGCCTCCTGCCCGCGCCCTGCGTCCTCAGGGGAGACGGTCCCTCCGACCCTCTCTGCCAGGACGTCTGCCAGGGCCTTCCTGGCACCACTCGCGGGCTTGCCTGCTGGCTGCGTGCCGCGTCGGGCCGACGGGTTGAACCTCTGCCCCCACTCCCACTTGCTCCTCTGTGCTACCCTTTCTCATCCTGCGTGGACATGGACCCTCGCGTGAGGACAGAGGTGTTCTCAGAGGAAAGCGCCTGTGCCAGGAGCCGGGAGGACCCGGCCCTTGGAAGCTGCAGCTTCCGACACTAGGGCCCCGGGTGTCCCAATGCAGGTGTGACCTTCACAGCCTCCGCAGTGACGGTTCTCGCTGCTGCCCCAAATCCAATTGCAAAAATCACTTCTATTAGACCGTCACGGTCTCCATCTCCAGCTTCTGTCCCCACCGCTCCTTCATGCTCGCATGGACAGCACCTCCGACCCCCAGGGTGCTCGTAAAACAGAGTCAGGGTCTGCCATGTCTCCCTCCCAGGGCGGGTAGTGCAGCAGGACAGACACCCTGTTTTCATTTTTATTGTTGAAAAATGTGTGCAAAATTTCCATGACATGGGATTCTTGTTTTCAGCGGGAGCTTTTATTAGGAGGTTTTTTCCCTTGCTGGCAGAGTGGGAACCGGTAAGAGTGTTTTCCGGGGTTGGGCGAAGGCTGGTCAGACAGCGGCCAGGAGGTCTAGGGGACGCTTGTCGCTGAGGTTGTTGCTGGCGGAGCAGCGCGAGGGGTGTTCCTCCAGCCCGTGTCAGAGCCATGCTGAGGGGCGCACGCGTCTTGGAGCCAAGAAGACTGAGCCTCGGACCCGTGGCCTGCTTGGTCACCATCCCTACACCCCGTCCTCTGCTTCGGGATGTCCAGGTGGGAAGCTGGCGCCTCTGGCCTGTCGTGGACCCTTCCTCACACGCTTCCCGCCAGCCCTTCCCGGCCTCCGGCTAACAGCCCCAGCCAGTTGGCCCTTTCCTGGAACCCCGAGGGCATCTTTCCTCCAGGAGGCCCCGTGGAGCAGCACTGGTGGATGTTTTTATGGGTCACGTTCTGAACATCACCCCCGAGTTAAATTTGTGCTGATTTAATTAGAACACATAAGCCAAGGGACTCCTTCATCATCCCCGGACTGGGCCTGGGGCGAGCGGCTTCTCCCGGACACAGCTGTCCCACTACCGGCCTGCGAGCAACCGGCCGGGCCCTCCCCGGTCAGCCTGCGAGCCGAGCGGTCTTGCAGCAAGACGGCAGAACGGAAGCCCATGGCCCCGCACACATGGGAGGCTGAGGGCTGGGTGGCCGGGGTGGCGCGCTGCTCTGAGCCACGCAGATGGGCCTCTGTCCCGGGGGGTCAGCCCGAGGCCCGAGGGGCTGTAGAAGCTGCACCTGAGGAGCTGGGCCAGATGGGGTCACGGCCTCCGGAAGACGCCACATCCTGCCGCCCCCAACCTGGGAATGTGTGACCTCACCTTGCAGGAGGGGCTTCGCCGATGTGACTGAGTCAAGGTTCTCACTGAGGCGGGGGGGTGATCCTGGACTGTTGGGACGCGCCCCAGGTCAGTGCGAGGAGCCTCCTACGTGGGGCGGGGGGTCTGCGTCGGACGAGGTGACGCAAGGGAGGCAGAGGCGTGTGTGTGCACACGTGTGTGTGCTCGGGCGTGGAAGATCCCTTGTGTGTGCTCGTGCGTGGAGGAGACAGTCCGGGAGCGAGGGAAGCAGGTGGAGCTTCGCCGCTGCTGCAGGAGGTGGAGGAGGGCCCTGGGGCCCAGGGCACAGGTGCGTCTGGACTCTGCGGAGACAAGGGAACGCACTTGCCCAGGTCCTCCAGAAGGAGCACGGCCCCGAATTTAGACCTCGTGGCTCCAGAGCTGCGGGAGAGTGTGTGGTGACTTGCCCCGCGGGAGGCATGGCCGCCCGCCTCTAGTTCAACAGGGAGACGGGCTGTGAGCCGTGGGTCTCGGTGCTGACCGCGACCTCGGGGCGATGGGGGTGGCGGTGGCCCAGAAGCTTCAGGCCGCATGCGCGCAGTGGCTTTCTTGGCTCCCAGAAGACGGGTTCATACGGTTTTAGGGAGTCGAATCAATAAGTCAAAGAACAAAAACAGCTGAAGAAGAAAAAAGGCATGTTTCGGCGCGAGATGGAAGCTGGAAAGTCTCCGAGCGAAAGTTTCCACTCAGGCGCCACCATCCGCTCCGAGCGCTCAGAAGTGTCTTTCCGCTGGCTCCCGGTCTGTCTCCTGCAATGAAGAGCCCACGACAGGCGTGAGCAGACGCCGCCTTCCTTGGCCAGCGGACCGTCACGGGCCGGCCTGACGGGGTTCTCCCCGCGTGGACAGTTTCCCTGAGCCCGGGGGACGGTGATCAGGGTCGGCCCGCGCCTGGACCCCCCGACACCCTTCCGTGCTGGTCACCCGCCGGCCCCCTGCGCTGGAGGCCGAGCTCCGGGAGCCCCGCTCCAGCCCGTGTGTGTCCTGCACTCCGTGGTGCCCGGTGGGGGTGGGGGGTGCGTCAGCCGTGCTCGGGGAGGGGGTGTCCCCGTGGTTTGGCATTGGTGGGTGACCGGCCACCAAGGACCTAATTCCCTGAGACGGAGGGTCCTCCGTTGGGGCACAGACCGTCGGTGATCTTCTCTGCTCGTCCAGGTGCCGAGGTCCTGCGTCTTGGGGAGCAGTACAGAAGGATCTGGGGCGGGTGGGGCACCCAGTGCGTGAGCTCCCGTGGGGGCCTGATGGCACATGGTTCCGCAGCTAGGGCTTGGGACCGTGCACCTGCCGCAGGCCATGCCTGGGGCTTGATAAAGCCACCGGCCTCAGGGAGCTCTTTGTTTCGAGAAAACAGCTGATCCTTGCACGGTGTTGGGCTGCATGCCCAGCTCAGACAGGTGTGGAGGATCACAGGGAAGGGAGTGTCCCCACAGACGAAGGGGAGCTGCGTCTCCCACTCGTGCAGGATAACCAGGGAGAGGCTGGACACCGTGACATCCCAGTGGCTTCAAGGCCACGGGCTGGGGCGTTCCTTTGGGCCTTTCTTGCTGTGTGGACTGTGAGTCTCCGGGGATGAGAACTCTGTCTTCTGCTCCTTCTTGCCCCTTGCTCCTGAGGGGATGATCGGCAGGCCGACAGGACCAACACCAAGAACCTGGTCTTCCTCTCTGTCCTGCTTCCCCAGGACTGGGCCCAGCTCCTGACGTCCAGGGAAGGAGCTTGCCCTGGCCTGGGGCTCCCGGGGGTGGGTCCTGGGGACAGCGTGCACGGTGCTGGGGGAGAGGCCTGGCAGCATCTGATGCCTCCCTCCCTCCCTCCGTGCTCGAGGCCTGCTCGACTGCACGCCTGGGACGCCGTTCAGATGGTCTGGACGTGGGGACCACGGCTTCCGTGGAAGCCCCTCACCTCTGATGGGCCGCATCCTCAAGCCAGTGAGGCCGTGTTCTCTCTGACTTCCGTGCCTTCTTGCCCGGATCCGAGCATGCTCCCGGGGTCCAGGAGGCGTCCGGGGCCCCGTCACTCCGGCTGCGCTTTGATGAGCTCCGGCTTTGGGGGCTGCAGAAGGATCCGTCACGTCATGGCCAAGAAGAGGACATCCCCGTCAGAAGGATAGCTGCCCCCGGCCTCCAGCCTCCTGGGCCTTCCTGGTTGTCTGTCCTTCCTGCCGCAGGAGGAGCTCAGAGCCAGCAAGTCGTCGACTGCTGGGACGGAAGCTCAGGTCGCAAGAAGGAGGCGTCTCTATGAAGCACGGGGTTGTCGTGGCCCCTGTCGCGTGCAGGGCGAATTCTAGGTCCCTCGTCCTGGCGGTGAAGACGCCTTTCTTCCGGAGCCGGCCTCTTCTGCACGTCCCTCATCCCTGCATCCCGGGTGCTGCACGGAGGGCTGGCAGGCCCCCAAGGTCTGTGCAGTTTGGAACCGCCCACGTGTGTGCTGCTTGGAACAGCCCGAGTGTTCCCAGTCAGAGCCAACCCCTGCTCCTCCAGGCGGGGTCAGCCCGTCTCAGCACCGCGTCCCGCAGCGCTCTGCTCGTCCCGACTGCAAAAACGTCCCGTTCCGGCGGTTTGCCTCGCAGCCCGTCCCTCACTGCTCTGACCCTTCCCTGGGGATGGGGAGTGTGTTACGTCGGATTCTTGCATGCTCCGTCCTGACACAGGGACGCTCACGGTATCCCTGGGAAGAATGGCTGGCACTCGGCACCTGCTGGAGGCTTTGAGAGCACGTCTGTGAGGAGCAGCCCTGTCCCAGCCGAGCTCGGGACCGGAAGACGGGGGCCGTAGGGGCGGGGGACGGGGAGCCTCGGACATTGCTGGCGGTGGCCCGGGTGAGGAGCTCCTGACCTAGCAGAGTCACAGGGCCTTGAGAGTCCCCAGCTCTGGTGCAGACCAGGCCTCGAGACCCACCCAAGAAGAAAGCTTTTCTCGGTCGGTCAAGTCCCTGCTGACAGAGTCCCCAGCGTGGAGAGGGTCAGAGTCTGGTGGAGAAGGTGAGCACCGCTAGTGGTTCACGTTCCGACAGAGGGGAGCGCGGGCCCCTGTGGGCACGCGCAGTGGGGCTGAGGACTGTCATTGGACATAGAGACAGAATCTTCAAGGCGACTCCTGAGTAACCAGGGAGGGCTTCCTGGCGGAGGTGACCCTAGGGCAATCTCAAGGACTTCCTCATCAGTGGCCGTTGTGCAAAGGAAGGGTGGGTGTGCGCGATACTGACAGAGGCCGCGGCGTGGTGTGTGGAGAACTGGCACGTTGTGCCGTAGCCAGAGCCGCTGCGCTAGCTGGAGGGCGGTGCAGAGGGGGTGCTGAGTCGGGTGGGAGTCGGGGCACGTTCCGGGGAACGTCCACCTGCAGGACTTTCGGGGCCTGGTGAGAGCTGACACCCTCCCGTGCTCCTCACCGAGCGAGCAGGCAGGACCCACCGGACCCTGCAGGATGGGCCTCGTGTCAGGCTCCGTTTTGCCGTTGGGCCGTCCCGAGATCCCGGGGCGCCGAGGGGCGGGAAGGGGGAGGGGCGGGGACCGCTGGCAGCCAGCCTCGGGCGCCTGTTAGAGATGTGTGTGCGGTCGATTGCGGGTCGGCACAGAAGGTGCCCCGGGATGCTGGCTCCGCGACGCACAGCGGGCGAACGCACGGGCACTTTCCTCCCGGACGCAGAGGCGTCGTTATTTCAGAAGCGCAGGGAGCCGAGCCTCGAGCCCCTGTCGGCCCGCGGGGTGAGGACGTCTTCCCCGTGGTGTGCTCTGATCGCTGCGCTGGACACAGCCAGCTCTGCGGCTGCTCGTTACCGTCCAGACGTCAGCACATACGACCGAAGATCCCCCACTCATGGAGGTTCCCACCTGTCCGGGCGTTCCTTCTCATGTGAGGTCGAAGACCGCAGGCTCCAACCCCTTCTGTCCCCGCGAGTGTCAGAGGCTCCTGGGTGAGCAACTGTCTCGTTTGCTTGCACCTGTGAGCACCTACAGGCTGGGTGCGAGGTGGGCCAGCCCTCAGCAGCATCTAGACGTCATGAGTCACTGGCACCATGGCCTCTGGGAAGGGGAGGTCGTCCTGGACTGGGAAGACCATATGGAGAGAAGTGGTTTCCAGGCTGGGGCCCACGGGACGGCTTCCGGTGCTCCTTGGTGCCCCAAAGTTATTTGCAAAATGGGACTTCAGCGTGTGTCTCTATAAACAGGGACGTTGTCCCACACAACCAGGACACAGCCCCCGACCCAGGGGGTAGCCACGGGGTGACTGATCCCAGAGCCCACACCCTCCAGCTGTGCTGATGACGTTTTACCTCAGCACCACGTGCTGCCCTGAGTTCTCCCGTCCCTGTGGCTCCCTCGGGCTGGAGAGGCCCTCGGTTTTCCCCTGAGGTTGTAGAAGGTACGGGGCAGGAGTCTGGGTCCACATGGGGATCCTCAAAAGGAAGGTGTGTTGATGCGTCCTCTGCAGGAATAGGGCACCTGTTCCCATGTGTCCTGTTGCTGGAGGCGATGGCTCCAGTCCTCTCATCAGGATGACATCTGTCACGCCTCTGCGCTGAGACCATGCCTCAACTTGTGTCAGTATTTTACTCCTCATCACGTTTTCAGTTCATTTGTATGTGCAGGTCTGTGTGGACTCCGGTTTCCCGTCTGACTCAGCAGGTTCTAACCCGTGACTCCCGCCATCCCGTTGCATACTCACGTTATCTCATATTTGGCCAGTGGGAGCCCCCTGCGTCCCTTGACCCTTCCTGGCTCTGTCCCCATCATTCTAAGAACACCTCCTTGCCCCAGGTTCACCTCGACCTCCGCAGGTCTGGGATCAGTCCCTTCTCCGAGGAGCCCTTTCTTCTTTCAGTGGGAAGTGGTACGTAGAAGCCCAGACGCAGATGCTAGAGGTGCTCAGTGCTGTCAGGCGTCCCTGCGTTCCGGCTTTCTGAAAGGACAGAGCTGAGAGATGTCTGTGGGATACTGTGTAACACTATGTTACATGTTGTCTTTATACGCGGGTAGCTTAGATATCGTATGTATGACCGTATGGTGCGTATCCGGACGTACCGTCAGTCCCCGATACGCACACACGCTGACTTCTGCATCGGTCTCCGGACCCGGAAGCCCTGAGGTCACATCGGTACACCTGGTTCAGATTCAGGTTTTCTCCCTGCCGGTGTTTGTAACTCCCTCCCCGTGATCACCCACTCCGCGCATCCGAACACAGGGGTGTGGGCAGCAGAACCAGCTCGCGTCCCACGGTTTTGGAGGGGCAGGGCGGCGGGGCTGGTTCTGGCTGAGGCTGGGAGGGAGAGAGTGGCCCGGGCCTTGCCCCTCTGACTGGGGTCACTGGCAGTTTCCGGCGCTCCTTGGCTTGTAGACGCTCACCCTACAAGAAGTCTCTGCCTTCATGCTGTCCATGTGTGGATTTCTCTGTTCAAATGTCTCCTCGTAAGGGCGTCCATCAGACCGGCTCAGGACCCGCCCCCCTCCTGTGTGACCCCGTCTTAGCCAGTCAGGCCCCCGGCAGTCCTGGTTGGAGGCTGCTGTGTGGGCACTGAGGGGCCGCGAGCGGCCTGCAGCACGGCCAGGGCTGCTGCTGTGGGACATGAGCAGAGAACAGGAGTGGGCAAGGGGGTCCCCAGCCGCCCGTGTGGGTCTGTTTAGCGGGAGGCCCTCACCCACGGAGCGATGTCCAGCAGGTCGGTGAGCACACCAGCTTGCATCTTAGGGCTGGCGTCGGCGGGGGAGGGTGCACATCTGATGTTACTGGCATTAGCTGTGATGTGTTACCCGAGCACGGGATACTGGAGTGGACACAAGGGTCTGGTGGGGTGACCACCGTCCGAGTGGGGCCGGGACAGGCTGCAGGCCGTCGCTTGTCAACCCCCGTCTGATGGCGCCTTGTAGGAGGGGGAGAATGTGGACATCCTGACGTGAATGTGTCCCAGAAGAGTCAGTCCCCCATGGGACCTCTGCTGGGCCTGTGCCGGGGACCCCTGAGTTGAGTGAAATTCATACCAGGTGGGTGGCAGTTTCAAGGCCTAACTCAGCCCTGGACCTTAGAACCCGCCTGTCACCCTCCGACACGGGGACTCCACAGCCCCACATCTGCTGCCCAGCAAGTGTGGGACACGTCAGGGTTAGGGGTCGTGCTGGTGTCCCGACCCATCTGGTCCTCACACGCATCTTCAGAGGCCTGCACGATCTACAGCCAAGGAAACGCAGTCCCAGGCGGGATTGCTGGGACGGGGTGGAGGGGGCCTGAGCTTCCAGAGCCGCACACCTCCAGCCATCAGCCTCGTGAGGCCCCCACCGCTGGCCGTGTCCACTCCCCCAGTCCGGGCCCCTCTACTGTGGGTGCTGCGCTCTTGCTGACCAGCTGGCTTCTCCGCCTGGCCTGCTCTCCCGCTGCGCTCAGCCCCTCCACTGGCCAGAGCCCGGCCTCTGGTTCGGCCCGCCACATACACGGCTCTGGGCTCTCACCCCCCGCCCCGGGTGTGCCCTGAGCGCTCTGGCTCTCCAGCCGCTCACCTCCAGGGAGGCCTCCCTGAACCACCCCGTGCCTGTGAACACGCTGCTGTACCAAGCCCTGTGTGTGTGAGACGGTCCCCTCTCACCTGCCTTATCTGTAGTGACCTCGGTCTTGGGGTCTCCAAGGTCCGCCTCATCCTCTCTCCTTGACCAGAGGGACCCGGCTCTGCTTCCTGGGACCCAGCAGAAGCAAATCAGTCCAATGCAGATGACGAGGCACAGGCTTTCACGGACCTCTGAGGTCGCCTGCTTCCCCGGCCATGCTGGTGACCAGGTGTGCACGGACTCTGTCGTCATCAACTTGTAGGAAGTCCCCAGGGCTTTGGTCCATGCTGGGAGGTGTGTGTGACCCGGGTCTTGGTGTGTCACCCCCGTCCCTGCCTGGCCCCAGAGCATGTGGGGTCCGGTTCCCCCGTTCTGGCAGAAGCCCCTGAGGGGACCCACGAGACGTAGGGGTGGGTGTGCCGGGTGCTCCGGGCTGGGGGGATCGTTGTCCCTGGCCAACGTGGCTAACTCCTCATCCGACCATGGAATTCAGGAATTGTGCTTTTAAATCTCCCCATTTGACAGCCAGCAGAGAATGCTAATCCCCCACACAAGGTTATGTTTTATTTTTCTAGACAGGGACATTGCCGTCACTCACATAATGACTGTCCTTGACACGGTAACGAGGGAATGGGATTTAAAGCAGCCTGCGATGCGGAGCGACCGCTGTTCACTGGGGGGCTGGCTGCCGACCGGCTGATTGCATCTCTGTTGAAGTCACTGCTTCCAAAGACTGGAATTTACCAAATTAAATTTTAGTGAGTGATTTCTGTTCCCATGAACGGCCGTGCGCCCGGCACCTGTGTCCTCGCTGCCCCTCCAGCCCGCGTCAGAAGTAAACACAGAGGGCATGGGCCAGCCGCTTGGTGGCACAGCCTGCAGCCGGGGCAAACCCGCAGGCTGAGGCCGAACGGCCGGCCCAGCCCAGGCAGCCCCACATTCCCTGCAGGCATGTGGACGAAATCGCAGAGATCTTTGTGGCTGCCTGTTACGCAGCAAGAACTGACTGGTACAAGGTGCTCCTGCAGCCACTGGCCCGTCCAGTCTGCGGAGAAAGCCGCATGGTATGGAACAGCCTAAATAATTTTATTTTACTCTTCCACATGAGAAAACGGGGCTCAGGGAGAAGGAATGGCTTCTTGAGGTCGTAAGCTGGTGAGAGAGTGAGCTCAGCATGGGATTGAGTGTTCTCTACCCTGGGGGTCAGTGGCTTCTCTGTGGGGCGCTAGGGGTCCTGGGGGTGCCCTGCACCCGGCGTCCAGCTGCGTGGGCTGCGGCGGGGCCATCTTCGCTGTTGCTAGGTGTGGACGTCCTGTCTTCACGCCGGGCTGGCATGTCTGAGCCCCGACCCCCGGGCCATAGGGCCTGTTGCGCTGCAGGCTGCGTTTCTCCAGCTGCGGTCTATATGGGTTTGATGTGTCCCCTGCCCCCAGTGGTATAAGTGCTGGAACCCTGACCCCCACTGCCCAGCACACGACCTGATTTGGAAAGAGGCTTGGCAGAAGAATCCAGTCAAAATGAGGCCACCAGGCTGGGGTCCAATCCAATGTGGCTGGTCTCCTGAAGTAAGGAAATAAAGAGGAATTAGGAAAAGAGACAGGCAAAGACAGAAGACCATGAGGGGACAGAGATGGCCATGTGCAAGCCTGGGGAGGGGCCTGGAGCAGACCTTTTCTCTCCCGCCGTGAACCGGAGACATAGAAGTGCCCTCATGCTGCCCGGCCTCCCAGTCTGTAGTGCGGAGCTCCGGCAAGGCCCTGGCCCGGCACCAGTGTCCCACATCCGCCACGGAGCCCGCCCGGGTGAGGCCATTGCTTGGGCTGGACCCAGACAGCGTCCCATCTTCTGCCCGCTCTTGTTCTCTCTCCTTGGGGCCTGGTGGTATGAGCGAGCTCAGTAGCATGGCTGCATAGACCCACGGTAAGTTAGAGACAAGTGATTGGACGCCTGGACGTGTGCCCCTCGCGCACGGCGGGTCCTGGGTTCCACCGCAGCCCAGGCCGCCCAGACCATGACACTGAGGAGGGCTGTGTTTGCCTGCCGTCCACGACATCCCGGGCCACTCGGCCGGGGGCCATGCCCAGCACTGAGCCACAGGCAGCGTTCTCTCCGGGCGTCCATGTCGCTCACTGGACACGCGGCCAGACTCCTCTTGCCATCTGCTTCTAAATCCAAAGATTTAGCTTTGTTTTTTCGTTTCTTTGTATAATTATGCAGAATATTCACATGTTTCCGACACAAAAACAGCAAAGCAAGGTTTAGTCAAAGAAACTGACCTGTGGCCTGCGGTCTGTGGCTTTCCTTCCATCAGGAGGAGCACGCAGGTGCCTGGTTTCCTTCCCTCCCTCAGGGGAGCTGTGTACGCTCGTTCAGCCCGGGTTGTTTTTACTGTAACACCGCACACTCTGCTCCCATGCTCCGAGTTCGGAGCCTGAGACTCTGCCGCGAACACAGCTGTCGAGGGAGGCGGCCCCGCTCCTCCCTGCCCTGCTCCTCCCGGCGCTCCGCATGCAGCCAGATGGCCCCTCCTCGCGGACCCCCACATGCAGCCCCCTCCTCCTGGCCGCGTGCAGCCAGACGGCCCCTCCTCGCGTCCTCCCACCGGAATCGCACGTGGCCCCGCGCACTTCTCCAGCCAGGGCCCTGGACCCAAGCCAGTGGCATTTCCTCAGCTCTTGAGGACACCTGGCAGGAACGGGGGTTTCTGAAGCTCTGCTGTGATAAGAGGGCCTGGCAGTCCTCTGTCGCTCGCCTTTCGGGGCTGCCTCCTGGAGCTGCTGGAGGGACTGGGACCCCAGGAGGGCTCTGTGGTCATCATCTCATCATCGCTGCACAGGACGATGACAAGGGCCCAGATGCGGGCTGTGTGGATGGGTGGAGGGATGGGCTCTGGATGCCCCTTGTGCTCGCTGACCAAAGCCTTTCTTCTCGAACTGGGGAGCCTGGAATTGTGCTTCCTTCCCGACCCACTGGCGGAGGTCTGGGCACAGGAATATTAATTGCACTGGGTCCTCAGGCCACGATGCTCTATGAATCCTGCCTTTCCTGAGCTAATGGAGCGGCATAAATCACTCCAGGGGAGGACCCTGGCCCAGAAGCCCCCACGTCAGACGAGTTCATCAATCCTTGGCTGACGCATCACCAGAGGCTCTGGGGTTGGTCAGGGGTTGGCCCATCTGGGGCTCATTCCCTTCAGGCAGAGGCCGCTGCACAGAACCTGGTGCCCTCTGGCCAGAGGAAGGCCGCCCTGGGGGGCTAGGAGTCTGGCCTTCTGTCCCCAGTGGCCCAGAGACAGAAGTCCAGCCGGCTCCTGGAGTGAGCTGGGCAGCCACAGCCCTCCCTCTGGGGCCCCAGCCCTGTCCCAGGACAGGCAGGTGCAGGGGTCCTTCCCATCAGCCATCGGCGCCTGCCCCATCTCTCACCTGTGCAGCCAGGACTTGACCCCATCCTCTGCTGGCTCTGGTTCTTGGTTTCCTCACTTACAGGAGGATGACCCTGCCTGGCCCAGCATAGGACTTCAAAAGATGCCATGCATGAGCGTGGGTGAGCCTTAGCCCAGGGCCTGGCCCGCTGGGAGTGCTCCCATCTGTGAGGACCTCGTCTGCCCTTGTGCCCTGGCCTTCCACCAGTCTCCCAGGAGCAGGCTTTAGGGCCCTTGGGACTGCCATCTCGGCTGGGGTTCTCCAGATCCCAGCCCAAGTAGGGGGTCAGCCCCTCAGATGCTCTCAGATGATGGGCCCCTGCCCTCCTTCATTGCTACAGGTAGGGGACCAGAGGGACTTGGGGGACAGTGGAGAGAGGGTCTAAGTGTGGGGTTGCAGAGTCTTTCTCACTAGTGAGTTAGACTTCATAGTCTACAAGCCCTCTTGCCCCTCCTTGAGACCCTCTGAGCCTGTCCAGGGCCCAGGGAGACTGGCGGCCGGAGCCCTCCCCATGCCAGCAATGAAGAAGCTGTGGCAGCTTGTAGAGGGGACGCGGTGGGCACAGAGGCACACAGCGCGGCGGGACCAGCCTCCCCGACCTAGGGTGACCAGTAGCCTGGCAGCCTCTCCCAGCAAACGCTGTGCCCTCCAGCCTCAAAGAGCCGAGCCCAGGCTGCTTGCTGGGGGCAGGGGTAGCAGGGGCCACAGGCGCCAAGTGGAAGCAGGAAGCCGGAGATTCTGACACAGTTATTTTCAGAAGTCCGTGGGATACACCCAACTCGCAGAGATCTGGGTTCAATTCGTTAAGCTTAGATGATTAATTACAGGGCAATTAAATATCTGATTAAATTAATCCCAAGGTGTTTAAACATTCTTTTGTAAAGAATGTTTGCTCATTAATTAGAATGGCTAAATATAGAATGAGGCAGGGATGCGGGGGGTGGGGGGACAAGGAACCGGAGCCCACCCCTCAGAGGAGGCTCTTCCCTGGAGCCTCCCTGCTCTGTGTCCTCATTTGCAAATCTGTGTGGGCAGATGGAGCCTTCAGGAAGCCCGGGCAGGGCAGAACAGCGTGAGGAAACGGGACATCCTGCCCACCCCCTTGCAAAAATGTGAGTTTCCAAAGGCAAGGAAGCGAGGAGCATTGGGACTGGGACTGGGCAGGGCTTGGGAACTCCCAAGGGAAGGAATACAGTCTACAGGAAGACGGACAGGAACAATGTTTGGAGCAGGTGCCTGCTGGGCCATCGGAAACGATGGGACGCAGGGGACTCCAATCAAACAGGCCTTCCTGGGCTCCTCCCACCCCCGGACCTCGCTGACAGTCTGACGTAGCTATCTACCAAGAGAGCGCTCCTCCTGAATTTTTCTAAACTTTCAGGCAGTTTGAGGAGGTCAGAGTTTCTTCCTGAGTTTTTTGGGCCTTGATTGTTTCCAGCTCAAAATTGTCTGCATGGCCAAGTGGCCCATCTTGGGGCAGTTCGTTCTGAATCCCAGCAGTGATCCAGACAGAGCAGAGGGCAGGGGACCCTGGGTCCGGACAAAGGCGGCTCCAGGGGTGCTGGGACAGGACCCAGGCCAGGACAGGTGAACCAGAGCAGGAGGTGAGGCTTGGAGCTGCAGACAGCACTCACAGGCTTTGTTGGGGGGCCTGGGGGCAGAGACGGGGTGGTGGCTGGAGGGAGGTGGGGCCAGGGAAGATGTTTTACTTTTATTTTTTTTTAGATTATTTACTTATTTGACAGAGAGAGATCACAAGCAGGCAGAGAGAGTGAGGGGGAAGCAGGCTCCCTGCCGAGCAGAGAGCCCGATGCGGGGCTCGATTCCAGGACCCTGAGATCATGACCTGAGCCGAAGGCAGAGGCTCTAACCCACGGAGCCCCCCAGGCGCCCCGACAGGATGTTTTAGAACAGGAATCCCAGGGCCTGTTGGTGCCGTCGGCAGGGAGTGAGGCCTCGGTGGGCAGGTGCACGTGCTGGCCCCTTTCTACAGGTGGCAGCCACTCCCAGCTGTATTTCTTCTGCTCTCAGGGCCCTGGGGCCTCTCACTGATCTGACCAGCACCCACACTGGGGTGGGGTGGCCTGTGGGACTCCCCGGATGGGAGCCCTGGACCTGCCCCGCCTGCTGGGGTGCTGCAGGTATAGCTGCTCCAGCGACCGTGGCCCATCCAAGAGCCCCGGCTGGGGGTGGGAGCCCTGGGCTCACCTGCTCTGCGCCTGCAGCTGTGGGGCCTGGACTCCTCACTTCTCTAGCTCTGGAGGGTTGTCCGCTTCCCCTCCCTGTGTCTGGTGAACTAGCCTCTCAACTCCGTTCACAGCCCCACCTTTTGGGCTGGTGTTCCCACTCTTCTCCTCCCTTCCCCGTGGGGTTTTCCATCCGTCCCTCCCTCCTTGTCCCCTGCGGCCTGCTCCCACTCAGAATGGGGTCTGCTGGGCTTCTCTCCCACCCGTAACCCCTCCTCACCTGGCACCAGACCGAGCCCCTCCCACCAAGTGCAGTCTGTCCTTGAGCCCCTGGGGCATGCAGGTCCCCCTGGCCGGCCCTGAGCACCTGTGGGCAGAGCCCGGTATAGTGGCATGCCCAGGCCCCCCTCTTTCCTCCTGTGCCCACCCACCCTCCACTCTGCTCAGCATTTGGGTCACCGAGAGGATGAGGCTCGATTCGCCTTGTGAGAATTAAAACAAAATGGGGCGAAGGCAGTGCGGGGGTCCCTGTGCTCTCCCCAGCCTGGCAACCCCTACATCTCACACACGGGGAAGCCTCAAGTTACTTAAAGCAAAGACGCACTTAACCTCCTGCGGTCGTGGGTGTTTGAGTTCTCTAGTTCGAGCTTGAAAGGAGACGAGATTTCTTGCAGGAAGACAGTGATATGGCCAAAAGAACTGGGGGTCTGGAATCGTATTGGAGTTCACTTGGGAATTTCTGCCCTGCCATTTCTTAGCTGCGTGTGTTTTGTGTGCGTCCGTCCATCTATACAGTGAGGGCCTTAGTGGTAACCCCCGTCAGCCCGCCCCACGGGTGAGGCCTCGGATCAAGCGAAATGAGATGTCTGCAGGGACGCTTTGGAAACCCGTGTCCTAGAGAGGGTGGGCAGGAAGGTGACTCAGCTCACCGCCAGCTGCCCACATAGCAGCAGGAACAGCACTTCCCGGGCCGTCCTGCGCCCTGCCGGACCCCAGGGAGCGCTACTGTTCTGGCTAATTGGAGCAGAACAAAGTCTGCCCCGGTGCAGCAGAGAGAAGGCAGCCAGAGAGGGTGGGGCAGGAGCTGCAGATTCCAGAGGAGGACCAGGGGCTGGCGGGGGCGGGGGGGGGGGGGCGGCGACTCCCAATGGCCTCGGAGGGGAGACAGAGAAGGGGATCTGGGTGCCAAGGGCGGGATCTTCCTTCGCCACTTGTGCTTGGGCCTCCGTTAAAGTTTAGTCAAAGAGCCTAAGTTCTCTGTTCAGGGAGAGAACGTTTGCTGTCAATTTTCTGGTCTTTTTTTTGGTTTTTTTTTAAACTTAAAAGTCAGTCTCATGCAGATGCCTGGCACTGCCTATTTCACCACTGCCCTTGAATTCGGGTGTCCTGACATGCTGCTTCGAGAAATGGCTGAAGCCTAAATATCATCTTCAGCTCAAGACAAAAGGGTTGGGGGTGGGGAGTCAGCTATGGGAGGTTGCCGGGAAAGCACAGTGAACAAGGGTGAGGCCATCATGCAGACTTAAGTCCGTGCCTTCTCCACCGGTCAGAGTTTCTAGAGATTTGGATTCACCAGCAAAGCAACGGAGACTCCTTTACAAATGGAGATTCCCTTGTGCATGGAAATGTCTCCTACAAAGGGTAACTTCTCCTTGATTTTTACAGTCCTCTTGGGCCTGCATTTTCTTAAAAACCACCGGCTTGAAATCATATGCCGGAGAGCTTCCTCTGTGGTGGCCAAGTTTGCTCCCCTGCACTGGTCCTCTCACAACTGTGAGCCACGCTCCACCTTTGTGAACCAAAGCACACCTTCCTAGAGGAGGGACTCCGCCGAACCTTGTGGGGGTGGGAAGGGGGAGACCTGGGTGGGGACTCCAGCTCCGTCCCTGGGGAGAAATTTTCAGGATTCATTCAACACGAAGGACAACATAAAAGGCCTAAAATCGTCCTCACAGCTCCCTGAAAAATAAAGTGTTAAGATTTAACCATTTCAAACAAATTAAAGCTAAAGAATGAAAGGACTCCTCGCTAGGGTGAAGCACAAGGAAACAATCAGGTCCGGTAAAGTGGCTTCAAACTTAAGAACAAAAGTAAGTTCCTGCTATCGTTGCACTGGTGATTAATGACTAATAATTAAGGAGCGCCCTCCCAGGCTCCTAAAAACACTTAGGGTAGTTCACCCTGGTCTCTAAGTTAACTAGTTCTAGTTAACTAGTGCTAGTTGACTTAGTTAACTAGTGCTAGTTAACTTAGAAGGCAGGAAAAGACAAGCTCGAGGGAAACACAGTATGAGAACCTTGGTGTGGTCAGTGGATACAAAGGAATCGGCAACAGTTGAGAGTTTAAGAAGGAAGACGGTTGCAAGCCGCACACGTGAAGGCGGTTGTCTTCCTGAGCACGAGCAGTAGCCGGGAAATATAATGAAAAAATCCATTGGTAACAGAAACAGGTGATCTGGCTTACTTAGGAATAAACATAATATATGCCTGACCTTTGTAAAGAAAATTGCAGCCCCCGCGGGGTAGGGCCAAGGTGAGAGACGTGATCTATCCCACGACGAGCCCACGCTGTAGGGGGAGAACCCGTCACCAGCTGCATTTGCAGACGCAAATCAATCCCAACCGTGTTTTTCTGGACTCAGTGGGTTCTCGAGAAGCAAACAGAAGAGGATTTCACAGGACACTGAGAAATAAAAAGAGCAAGTCAGAAGGCTTCATCTTTCTGATGTTAGAACTCTTTATAAAGTAATAATTAAAGATAATCAAAAATGAATGATGTTAAGAAACCGGATAGCATAGAAGAATTTTAATTTAGATCCGCACCCCCCACCCGCCGTGCTGGAACAGGCAGCAGATGCCTCAAGGAGCCAAACCTCTTTTTTCTTTTTTTAAAAAACAGAACAGTTAGCACATAATGAAATATTTATTATCCTAACGAAGAAAGACTGCTCCCAGCTTTGAAGCCGCACGAGGAGCCGCAGAGGGAAACACGGGCAGATGAGAGCAAGAGCAAAGCCAAGGCCCGTGGACACGGGGAAACGCCAGGGGGAGGGAGGGGCTGCGCCAGCTGGGGCGTGCAGAGGGGAGTAGCTGTGCCCACGAAGGACTCGTCACGGGTCACGAGAGGCAATCGGTGACCCGGTAGCCAGCAGCTCCGCGTTCGAGCCCGGCTGCTCACGTGGGGTGCCCCGGAGGGCCAGCCGCTGCAGGAAAACCGGGAGCCCCGCTGTCGTCAGAGCGAGGGCAGTTGGAGCCGTCCTGAGGGGCTGCGCGCTGCCCACTAAGCCGGCAGAAGCGCCCCCCACCAGGCGCCCTGGCAGGGTCGGGGTCGGGGCGTGGAGGTGGGGTCGCCCGTGAACTCGGTTCCTCTCGGCAGTGAAGGGGACGTCGCTGTTCTACACGATGGTGTGCGGTGCAGTCAGAAATAGCCGTCCAGTCTGTTGCCTCTGGAAAGGAGAAACGGTCCCCTGGAGACGTGCAACGCGGCCTCAGTCAGCAATGACAGTTCGGCAGAATGTTTCTTACGTATTGTTAAGTGGACAGCATGCCCCCCGATGCAGATATGACATACATATTGCACTTGCAGGGTGACAGGGACAGGACAATGGCTGGACAAGTGGCGAGACAAGTGGGAGCAGCTCTGTGAGGCCGGGGCTCGGGTGGCCTGGTTGTTAGTGCTATTTTCATTTTAAGCACTAGGGGTGCCCCCCAAGCCTGGTGGGGCCTGCATCCCAGGCTCCTTCCCACCCACAGCCCCTTCCTGGGTTAGTCTGGGCACCCCGTTCGTGGGTGTGGGCCCTGCTTGCCTTCTCCAACACGAGTGTGTGTCTGCACCCCCTGGATGGGCACAGCCGGGCCAACAAGTGTCCCCTGTGCTCTCACTGGCTGCGAGCCCTGCGGGTCCACCACCTCTGTAGGACTGGACTGTCCACCCCCACACCTGGACAGTTATTGCTGCCGTTCCCAATGTCACCAGCTCAGCCACAGGGCCAGAGCCCTCAGCACCCAGCAAGGAGCCTTCAGGAACAACCCAGGGCCAAACTCACTCCCCCCAAACCCCGGGCAGGGAGTCAGGGGCCAACCCCCTGTAGCTGTCCTGTGGGTTGGGACCACCCCCGAGAGCCGGGGGGCCCTACCCTGAGAGGAGCACCAGGCCTCCCGCCCCAGGGGATGCTGGGTCTGGGACGCCCATGCCTTTAACATTCCAAGAGCTGCTGAAGGGCGTGCAAGGGGGCACGGGTGTGCGCCTGTGGGCACGCGTGTACTTGGGGCTGTCTTCTCCTTCTCCCCCTCATGCCACAGGCATTTGCTGGTTGTCTCCCCTGTCCTGGCTTCGGGCAGCTGCATTTCCCTGATGAAGGACAGGGAAGGGGACGTGATGACTCAGGTTCAGGCACAGCTACAAGCATGCACATTCCGGGGCCTCCTGAGGGTCTTCAGCACCTGGTAGGGAGGTTGGAGAATCTTCTAGATGGGCCTGGACCCCCTCCCCTGCCCTCAAGGCAGGCACCACACCTTCTGCCTGGCAGGTGCTTCTAGGTGGCCTGCATGGCTCTGGGAGGAGCTCCCTCTGTCCTCACCCCATCTGGGAAGTCACCCCGAGCTCTGCAGTTGGTCCCTCCCAGCAGCTCCCGCCCCCAGGCATCACCCGCATCACCTCCCGGTCAGGTCCTCCCCGTCCCGGTTCTCTTGTTCTGGAACCCTCCTGCGTCCCAGCCCTGAGTCCTGAGCAGCCACACTGGCCAGGGGCCCCAGGTGGTGGGGGCAGGCGGGCCGTTCCTGGGGAGGATCAGGGCCACGTTCAGTGACCGCCACTCCCTGGACCTGTGTCCTGTGCTGGGAGCGGTGGGTGGCTCCTGCCCCCTCGTGCTCTGAGCCCAGGTCCCAGCGCCCTGGCAGCCTTGCCCCAGAAGAGCCAGGGAACCTGGGGCCCAGGGGAGAGGAACTGAAGGTCCTGGGCTTGAGACCGGCTTCCTGGTGAGGACCCAGGACAGCGACTGCCTGAACTCAGACTTGGGCCAGAGTGGACGTCCGGGTCTGGCCTCTGCCTGGAGACTCTCCACGGGCTCCTCCCTTGCACCCCTCCTCACATCTGCTTCTTCCCTGCCTGTCCGTTTCCACACGCACGCCCGATACTGACCTTTCTACTCGTGCATGTGCACATCCCGTGTTCCTCTTACCCACAGCCGTGGAGGCACGAGGCTCCGGACACCGGCAGGGCACAGTGAGGTCAGCCTGACGCGCGCTCGCCCACAAAGCCGTCACTTGGGGGACAGTGAACACACCCCTCACCCCAGGAGCTCCCCCTGGCCCCCTCCCCACGCCGAGCTGCCCACTGACCTGCTTTCTTTCGCTGTAGACCGCGTGGCGGTTCCTAGAGCTTTATAAGCAGAATCCTACTCCTTGTTCCCTCTGGCTTCCTCTGCGCTGAGCACTCTCCGTGCTCCCCCGATAGGACTTCCCTCCTGTGTAGGGCCGAATCGCACTCCCCGCCAGTATGCCCACAGCTGGGTTCCCCATCCTCTGTGGAGGGACACTCGAGGCGTTTGCGGCTCGAGGCGATTACAAATGAACCAGCCGTGGGGGTCGACTTGCGAGTCATCGTAAACGGCTCCACATTTTCCGTGGGCGCGTACACACCCGGGGGCGGGACAGTCAGATCCTACCGCAGGTGTCTGTTTAGCTTCTTTTTCATGGAAATTTTTGTCGAGATACTTAGAGGCTCACATGCAGTTTTAAGAAATAACACACGGAAGTCCCGTGGGTCTTTACCCATTTCCCCCCGGGTAACATTTCGTAACCTCACAATCTTTCCGTTTCCCGGGGCTCCTAGTTACTATGTTACTAATGTGCGAATGTCTTCAGCTACAGACAGCGGGTCCCCGGCAGCTCCCCGGCTGTCCGCGGGAAAGGCAGTCCCGCCTGCCGGACTGTCCAACCCCACGCGCCTCCCTCGTGCCCCTGCCCCGTTCAGAACCCCGTGCGGCCTGTCCCCTTCTGCCCCGGCCCGTCCCGCAGCGCGGCGCCCCGAGAGCCTTCCGGGCGCTGTGTCTGTCGGTCCTCGGCTCCTGCTCATGGCTCAGCCGGATGCCGCGCTGTGGCCGAGCCTCCGCTCACCCGTCAAAGGACATCGGCTTGACCCCAGGTTTTGGCTCTGAGGAGTTGAGCTTCTGTGAACGAGTCCGCGGTTTTCTGTGGACACAGCCTTCGCGTGTCGGGGGCGCCGGTTGGTAAGAGCTGCGCGTTTCACTTCATAAGGCGCTGCCGAGCTGCCCTCCTGAGCCGCCCCGCGGCGCATCCTGCCTCCATCACCTCGGCCGCTGCCGCCCAGCGGACGGGCGAGCCCCGGTGTCTCGCCGCGCCTTTTCCGCGCCTTTACCGTCCTGACGACTGCGGAAGCCAAGCATGTTTCCGGCGCTTTCTTCTCAAAAATGAAGTGTCTGGCTGCGTGTTTTGCTCATTTTCCCATCGGATTGCCCGCTTGGTTTTGGCTGCTGGGTTTTGGAGGTTCTCGGCAGGCTGTGGCCACGTCCTCTGTAGCAGCGACGGGCTGCAAGCGCCGACTCCGGGACCGGAGCGCGTCTTCCCAGCCCTTTCACAAGGTCCTGCCCATTCCGCCAGGCCCAGCTCACCCGTTTCCCGCGCTTTCCGGGGTCAGCTCTGAGAGCGGCTTGCGTGGGCTCCGGTCTCAGAGTTTCTTCTTCCTTTTTTTTGTTCTAAAAATGTTATGATTTTGCATTTTAATTGAATCCCCTGATGCATTTAGAGTTAATTTTTGTATGAGGCGTGAAGTGACGGGCGAGCTTCGGTTTCTACCTGCGAACGTTCTTCCCGCACAGACGGCCCGTGCGCCTGTCAGCGCCAGTGGCCCACGCTGCTGTGGGCTTGGTTCTGGGTTCTCTGCCTGCTCCGTCCATCTGTGTCTCTCCCCCGCGGATGCCGCGGTCACGGTCTTTATCCCGGTGGCAGTGGTTTCGAACAGTGACCTCACCCCCTCGGTTCCGCTCCACCAAGGCTGCTTTAATTATGCCGGGGGCGGGGTGTCTGTGACTCTCCCGATACGTGTTAGAATAAGCTTGTCTACGCCCATAAAAACCTTGCTGGTGTTTTGACAGAAGCTCCATTAAACCCGTACATGAATCTGGGGCTCATCTCACCAGGTTGGATGTCCCGACCCAGGCACACAGCTCGTCTCTCCTGCCGATCCTGGGCACACCTGAGGATCTCATCCTCTTCGAGGTGGTTGTACATGTCCCTGTGTCTTTAATTTCGGTTCCGGCATTTTCGTCATTAGCATGCAGGACCGAAGTGCATTTCTGTGAGTCGGTCCCGTATCCCAGAGCGCGCCGAGCTCAGGTACTGGTTGGAGTGTTTTTGTTGATTTCTTGAGATGTCACGTGTAGACGATCTTGTCTGCAAATAGAGACAGTTTATTTCTCCCTTTCCAGCCCACAGGCCTCCTGTACGTGCACATATTCCCCGCCTAGCACAGTAGCTGGAACGCGCAGGACTACGTCAGACGAGCTTTGTTCCTACTCGCGGGGAGGAACATTCCATTTTTAACCATTAAATATAATGTGAACTGTTGCTTTTTGTTGTAGCTGTGCTTTATCAACGAGGTCATTTCTTTCTATTGCCGACTTCCTGGTTTTTAAAAAAAATCACGAATGGCTGTTGGACTTTGTCAAGGACTTTCTCTGCATTAACTGATAGGGTTTTTCTTTTGTTTATTGAGGCTGTGGATTACATCGATGGTTCTGAATCCTCAGCTAACCTTGCACATCTGGAATAAATCTCACTTGGTCATGACATAGACTACCTGTTAGATTCTAGTGAATTCTCCTCGATAATGTTTCGTTGAGAGTTTCTGCGTCTTAATTCATGAGCAATACTAGCCTCTGTGTTTTTCTTTCTTCGTACACCGTCTGGCTTTACTTTCAGGGAAATCCTGGCCTCGTGAGATGAGCTGGCAAGTGCTTCCTCCTTTTCTGTTTTCCAAAACAGATCATGGAAAATTGGAGTTAATCTTGTCCCCAGCCTTACTGATGTATAATCGATGAGAACTGTGTATACTGGCCGGGAACGGCGCGGCGTGCTGCTGTATGTGCTGTGAGATGCTCACCAGCTCGGGCCGTTAACACGTCCATCCCTGACGAAGTTGCTTCCGTGTGTGCCAGAACATTCTAGGATTCTCCTGGCGCATTCCGAGCGTGCACTGTATCAGTGTTGGCCACAGTCACCGTGTTGCGGGCCAGATTCACGGAACTCCGTCCTGCGTAACTGAAGCTTTGTCCCTTTTACCCAACACCTGCCCACTTGCCCCTAGTCCCTGGTGGCCGCCCCTCCGCTCTCTGCTTCTGGAGTTGACTTTTAGGTTCCACACGTGAGTGAGATCATGCCCGGCTGATGTCATTGGGCATAGTGTCCTGCAGGGTCTCTCCTGTTGTCCCAAATGGCAGGATGTCCATCTTTTTTAAGGCTGAGTGAGATTCCGCTGTGTGGACAGCCCGCATCTCTTTACCCGTTCATGGGTTGGTGGGCACCTGCGGATGATTCCACATCTTGGCTGTCGGGAGTCACGCTGCCGTGAACATGGGGGTACAGGTGCCCTCAAGATACCACTGCTTTGGGCAGATACCCAGAAGTGGGGGTGCTGGCTCGTAGGGCAGGTCTATTTTTAGCTTTCCGGGGAGCCCCCGTGCTGTTCTCCAGAGCGGCTGTGCCAGCCGGTGCTCCCGCCAGCCGTGCTCGAGGGTCCCCCCTTGCCGCACCCTCGCCGACACCTGCTGTCTCCTGTGCTGCTGACTCTCGCCGTCTGACCAGGGTGAGGGGTTACCTCATTGTGGGTTTGACCTTTATCTCCCCGATGCTGAGTGACGCTGGGCATCTTTTCACGTGTCTGTTGGCCAGCTGGATGTCTTTGCTGAAAAAGGTTATTATTATTATTTTTTAATGTTTGGTAGAATTCTCCCACACAACCATCCCGGCCTGGGGTTTTCTTTCAAGGGTACTTTTAACTATGAGTTCAATTTCTTTCATGGCTATGGGGATGTTTAGACTATGTCCTTAACCTTGGTTAAGTTTTGGTTAAATTTTCTAGAAATTGGTCCATTTCTTCTTTGTTGCATTAGGAATTGTTCGTCCTCTTCTCTCCTGACCCTTTTAATGGCTACAAGCTCCGTAGAGATAATCCCTATTTAATTCCTGTTACTGGAGAACTCTGGCTCCTTCTTTTTAAATTTTTGTCAGTTTTGCCATAGGCTTGTAAGTTTTATTGACTTTCATGCAAAGAACCAGATTTTTGTTTCATTTATTGTTTTCTTATTTCCACTTTCATTGACTCCTACTCTGATTTCTATAATTTCCTTCCTGCTCCCCGCTCTGGGCTTAGTTTGCTCTTCTTCCCCACTTTCTTGCAGGAAGGACTTAGCTAACTGGTTGGGGACGGTCCTCATGTCCGGTGCATTTCATGCTGTAACATTTCCTCTCGGCACTGCTTTGAAATCGCGGTTTTGCTGGTTTTTGGCATGAGAAGTGACTTCTGAGCATGTGCTGGACGTGCCGTCCTTCATGCTGGGCGTGTGGGGCCCGGTGTCATTTCTCTATAGCAGGGAACCACTGTTGCCTCTGTGGGCTGTGGTTCTGATGACAGCTTCACTGAAGGGCTGTGTGGTGTCCCTTTGCTGGTCTTGGGTCTGCCCCAGGGCAGCGTCTCCACTGGGGGGAAGTCCTCGCTTCTCCCCGCCTCACCCCCATTCTCTGTCCTCCCTTATTGTTGTAGAAACTGAATTCCCTCTCAGACTGTGTCTGGCCGCATGGTCGCCCCGCGGAAAGTGCATGTCCCTGGCATCCCAGCGCCCTCCTGCCCTGTCTTCCCGCTTTCCCACCGCAGGCTCCACCGTGTGTGCCCAGGGCTGGGCCAGCTTCGAGCCCCACCGAGGGCCACACCAGCCAGAGATAGCGAGACAGGTGCGGAGACCCAGCGTTCTGACCGGTCCCCTGGTGCAGAGCTGGCCGCGGACGGCACTCGGGGAGCGAGTCTGGGAGCAGACAACAGGCAGGCCCACCGTGCGTGTCTTGGTGGCCACGGGAAGCCTTCCTCCTTTATCGTGATGGTTAGAGAAGAAGCGGGTGGCGGGACCACATCAGTGTGTTGCTGGGGCGGGTCTGGTCGCCGCGCCAGGAAGGAGCAGAGCTGATGAGAGCGGCTGGCCGGCGGGGAGGGCAGAGCGCAGCCGGAGTCGGGGGAGCAGCCGGTGAAGAACCGCCCCCCACACCCGGGGCCGGAGAGGGACCCCAGCCCACAGCGCAGCACGTTCGCCAGCACAGAAAGGAAGGTGAGGTCTGGGAAACAAGGTCCTGAGTGTGGTTTTGGGTTTGCTGAGTCGGTGGCACTTTGTGACACAAGCAGACAGGGGGACACACACGGGCAGGGCCCAGAAAGACTGGAGATGCTCCTGAGGGATTTATGACCCTAGCGGGCGGGCCCGGTGACCTGCGTGAACCCCACTGCCTGGGGAGAGAGTGTGGAGTCGGAGGACACAGCCCCAGAGCACGGCGGCTGCGGGGGGGGGGGGGGGGGGATGAGCGCAAAAGAGAGACACAGACGCGTCCAAGGAAAAGTCAGGAAAATGTGAACTGTGGTCCTATGGGGGGGAGGAGTCCTGCCCGTGCACGTTGCAAAAGACCAAGGTGAAGATCCCCAAATTCCATAATAAGGAAGAAGACACCCTAATGGGAAACCAGACTCGGGCACAGCACGCGCAGCCACTGTGGGCCACGCTCCTGGGAAGCCGGCGAGGGGGCTCTCTACCTGTCCGTCTAGCGAAACTTAAATGCCAGATTTACGAGCACAATGGAGAAAAAGGGACCCTTGCATCCTGTTGGCAACGTGTGTTCGGAGGGGAGTTTGGCAGAACGCGTCGAAATTCACCAGCCGCGGAACCCACGGTGGAAGAAAGGTCATGCGTCCGCGTTAGGATGCCCCGGACCAGAAGACGCTTAGGCAGAAACGGTCAGAAAGGCCGTGGGAGTAATGCCAGCCCGTAGACGCGCTGGGCAGAGGATGCACCTGTTGGTGTGGGTGCTGGTGGCCCCGGTGTGATGTGGGGCCGGCGTTCTCTCTAGAAACCCTGGCACGGTCTGAATCACGAGAACGCGCTCTTGCGTTAACTGTGGGTAAAACAGATCACCAGACAGAAGAAGAGAAATCAGAGTCGCTTGCCCAGAAGGGAGGCCGTGGCCGTCTCGTCCTGTCCTGCTGCAGAGCGGCTCCTCCACGCCTGGGGGACCGGCCCAGGGGCTCCATCTGGGGCAGGCTCGGAAGCTGGTGCGGGAGAGTGGCCACGAGGGGGAGGCCGGCACCTGGGAAAGCACCCTGACCTCCTGCTCAAAAGCAGGCTCACGCCCCCATTCATTCACTAACCTGGCAGAATATTTTCGAATAAATCATGAGCGTGACAGTTATACTCTCTCAGCCACACTAGGAAAAGGATTATGGTATTTACTATGGGGACAGAAGATTGACTCTCGCCCAGAAGATCTGCCAGGTCCTTGATTTAGGGAGCTGGCGACCAGCACGGGTTAGCTCTGATTTATCTCCGCCGGCTCTCTCCACAGCCTCCACCGTGGGGGGCCGGGGACACTTGGGTGGGACGGCCCCAACACGTGCTGTCCTGCCGGGTCCCTGCGAGAGGATGCCTTCAGCCAGGCTACAGGCAGAGATCGCTGCCCACGGCCGCCTCCCGCTGTGCCCCAAATCCCGACCCCCATCTGGCAGCTTCCAGCACCGCTGTGTGCCATCCGGCTCCTTACCGTGGAGTTGCTGGGCCTCCCGGTGGGGCCTCTGCCACCGGCTTGTCATGCTCCTGGCCCTGGTGCCGGTCCCATGCGTGACCGGCTCTCTCCTCAGGCGAGGGACGAGCAGAGACCAGAGAGAGCGTCCCTGCCCTCGGGCAGCTCAGGGTCCAGGGCTGGATGTGGACCTGTGGTCAGTCCCATGTGAGCCCCTCACAGCAGCTGGGGTGAGTCCCCGACACACGCCAGCTCGCAGAAGTAGATGGCGTCCAGGAAGACTTGCTTCTGCGACGAGAAAACCGGCAGCATGACGATCCGACTGCGGGTTCTCCTGCCCTGGAAGTCCTTCGGCTCCTCCTTTGAGCCATTGAGACAGCGAGGAAGGAGGCCGGGACCGAGGCGTGCTTGCCCCCCCATCACTGTCTACGCAGCAGTGAGCTCCCCGGGACACCGAGGCACAGAGACGGGGGGCTGGCTCGCGCTGGCGGGCCCCATCCGCAGAGTCCCTGCCCCGCAGACGGACCCGGCAGCCGTGTTCCGCCGGGCAGAGGTGCTGTCTGCTCCGGGGTTTCCTCTGGCTGAGCACACAGGTGCGGGGGTGTGGCACAGGCCACGTAGCAGCGATGTGGGTCCAGGAGCAGCCACGCTGACAGCAGCCACGAACTGACAGGGAGTCCGTGGGAAGCACACAGGGTACCTCGTGGAGCCAAAGGGAGACCCGCAGCTCCGGGCTTTGGAAGGGCTCAGTCAGCCAGGAGCTCCCAGCTCCCACGGGCCACTCCAGCCACTGTCCATCCTGGGTCCCTCAGTGATGGATTACTGTCCTGGAGGGGGTCTCCCTGGGCTCTGTCAGGGCCTCCCGGCGGATGGCACAGCGAGGCCACAGTCCCCAGAGGAGTGGGCCGCCCAGGCTGGGAGGACGGGGTGCCGAGCACAGCCCATCTTCCTCCTCCCTGGTGCCCTGGTCTGGAGACTTGGGAACCACTTCTCTGTCTGTACCCTCACGGCCTGCACGGCCAAGCGCCACACTGTCCTGGGGAACGAGGTAATTTACCGAGCGGGGAAGGCGGTGGTGGCTCTGTGATATTTCAGTTCTGGGAGGAAGCCCGTTCCCAGCTGCGTTCCTGCAAGTCCATGAGAGCAGGAGGTGCCCGGGTGGGACTGAGTGTGCACGAGTGTGAGTGTGCAAGTGTGCACGAGTGTAAGCACATGCACAAGTGTGTGCATGAGCGTGTGGGGTGTGTGCACGTGTGAGCGTGTGCTCGAGTGTGAGTGTGTGCACGACCAGCGAGCTCTCTGGGTCCTTGCGGCCGGATCCTCTTGCGGAAGGCAGATCTTGCTGTGCGTTGCTGTCTTCGGGCCGGGAGCCGCTCTAGCCAGCACCTCTTGGGCGGTTTCTGACGGTTCCAGGGATCATTAGGTCTCATCCCCGGGGCTGGCAGCTCGGGACCAAGGCCTGGGGCTCGCAGACCCCTCACCAGGAGCCACAGTGTGTGCGAGGAAGCAGGGTGAGGACTGGGAGGGAGTCGCGGGCTGTGAATCTGTGGTCCTCGCCTGGGCTGGGGCTGGGGGGTGGGCCCGGCCTGGGAGCTTCCCAGTGACTGCATCCCCCGGGCCAGGGGCAGCCCTGGGTCCAGCCTCACCTCCCGGATGCCGGGAATGGCTGGGTGATGTCCCCTCCCTGGGCTGTAAGGCATCCCCGCGTGCAAGGAGCCATCGCGGACAGGGGTGGGCTCCCGAGGGGGCGTCCCCACCATCTCTCTGCCTCCACCTGGCACCCCAAGGACCCATTTTGGGAGTTCGACTCGATTCAAGCAGCATTGGGCTCTCTGACGGCCATCAGACTAGGGTCACACCCGAGCCCCGGGGCACACCCGGGAGCTTGACGCAGGGGAGGGCCCGCCTCCGGGACCACGAGGCGCCCGCTGAGGGGTCCGGGCTCAGGGAGTGGAGCTGTGCCCTCAGAGGCCGTGGTGATCCTGGGGTCTGGGGTCCTCACCCTTAGCCCTGAAACACATGAGGCAAACCCCGAAGCCCTCACAGGAAGTTGGCAAGGCAGCAACGTAGCGCGTGGTACTCTTCCCCACAGGCCGAGGTCCTAGGGGCGTGCGCGCGCGTGAGTGCCCGAGCATGCCGTCACCACAGGGTCTCCACGCTCACGTCGGGCTCTCGCCCAGCGCCAGGGAAGTGGTGACCAGCCACGCGCAGACGTGGACAGCAGTCGTCAGTCGGGTGAAAAGGGGAGAGTCACCCGTGCCAACCCGGGGGGGCTCTGGGGCGGGGGCCCGGCTGAACGAGGGGGTGCCGCCTAGTGAGGGGCGCGCAGGGGTCGCCGCGGAGGAGGAAAGGCCCCCAGGGAGGGAAGCGCAGGTGGACCTGACCTGCCGGTGTCCTGGGTCTTCCCCCCGCCTCGCTGTCCCCCTTCCCGACACCGATCCCTCCCGCTTGCCCAGCTGAGCGGCGCTGGAGCCGTGCGCACAGACGTGTGTTTGCGTGTTGGAAGCGAAGGGCGGCTTCACGCCGTGGCCGTGCGTGCGGCACACGAGCGTTCTCGAGACGAGAGCCTGCTGGAAGCGTGCTGCCCTCCCTCGGCCAGTCAGAGGCGCGGTCTCCCGGCCCGGATGCGGTGCGGATGTCAGGAGCCCCTCTGGCGTCCTCCACCCATGTTGGCTGTCACTGGTGGGCCTCGCGGCTCCGGAGGGCGCCAGCGGATGCCGCTGCCGAGTGCGCTTCCCGTGGCCCCTTCCGAGCACCGGCCCCCTGAGGATGCGGAGAACTCCCTCCGCATGAGTTAACATCGGTCGGTGAGACCCGCCTGCTGCCTCGGGTTAAAGAAACATTTTGTTTTTGAGCTAATTTCTAGAAAAATGTAGGGAGTGCTGAGCCCACTGACCCACACTTCCAGGCAGCGCTGGCCTCCACGTCCCCCCCGGAGCCTCTTCCGTGCCGAGCCCTTTTGTCCACTGTGCTGGGTCGGGAAGGGCGGACGTGCGCGGGCAAGCGGGCCCGAGGGGCACGGGCCATCGTGGGGGGCGGCAGGCAAGCTGGAAGCCGGGGGCTGTGCTGCGAGCTGGGAGCGGTGCAGGCCAGGCAGCGTGTCCTCGTGGGAGAGGAGCCAAGTCCGTCAAGCTGGGACTGGGAAGGTGTCACTGAAAAGGGAGAGGGAATGTGGATCTTGAAGGGTGAGGATGAGCTTCCAGACACAGAGGCGGGCGGGGGGGAGGATATCCAGGCAGAGGCAAGGGAGTGGTGGGCTCCGAGGCAGAGGTGCAGGGGAGCCTGGCGTGGGCTGGAGGCATCGTGGGGCTGCGGGCTGGGACGGGCAAGCCCGTGGCTGCACAGGCTCTGCTCTGGGGCCAGGGGGCTGCTCACTGTCTGGACCAGGGGCCTGGAGAGACCCTGGACCACTGCCCAGGGAGCTTTGGTTGAGGCTCCCGATGGAGGGCCACGGTGCCACCACCAGCAACCCGCCGCCCTCCCCACCGTCCTAGCCCGCCGCAAGTGTGGGTTGTGGCTTTGCCCGGGCATCTGCCCAAGGCAGAAGTGCCTTGTGAGGCCGGAAGAGAGGATGTTTGTGACCTGTCTCCTGGGTGTGTGCCGGGGCTGGGGAAGAGTATGGGTTTCTTGCCCCCGACGCTGCTTGAAGCACCTGCACGCCCCAGGGGTGTCTGAGGTGAGTGCGGGAGCAGCAGGCCGGGCGGATCTGTGGGCCCACATGGGAGCGCTCACAGTTGTGGCGGAGGGGCAAGGACAAGGGTCACGCGAGGCCCGGGTTCGGCGGGGCAGGTCGACTGCCGCTAGGGGAGAGCCTGCAAAGGGCAAGAAGCCGGGAGCAGGTTGACGGCGGTGCGACCTCCAGCCGGCATCGCGGAGCTCCCCCACCGCACCCCTCTGCCCTGGACCTCCGCCCACGAGCCGGCCACCTCCCCCTCTGCTGTGCGGGCACCCACCGCGCCAGCTGCAGACCCGGGGTCTGCCGTCAGGGGTGACTCACGCCCTCGAGGGGAAGTCGTCCCCTTCTGCCTGCAGCAGCGAATCCGAGGCAGCATCTGGGCCGCGTGGGCGGGCGGACGGTCACGCAGCTGTGCCAGCGACAAGGCGGGCTGGCTCTGCTTGTCTCCGCGCACAGAACCCAGAGCTGCCTCGGCGGGGGCTCTTGCCCGCGGGGTCCGGGCTGCTCCGCTGCCTGGGATCCCGGGGCCGCCTGCCGCAGCCCTGAAGCTTAGTTAACGTGCAGATGAAGTGCTCTCCGTGACGGGTCACGCTCCGCGGCCGTCTCTGTGCCAAGGACCCCAGCGGGGCCTCTGATGTCTGAAGTCTCGCCAGCTTCTGCGCTGGCAGCAGCTTCCTCCAGGAGCCTCGTTAGAATTCCTTTGGTAATTAAAACAACAGATGTTCTAATTAAAAGGCTCCTCATTAAATCACAAGTAACTGAAGCTCGAGGTGTGTCCTCCCCGAAGGGTGTCATCCAGTCACCTTTGGAGGAGCGAGAAGCACGCGGGCGGGGAGGGGTCGCAGGCGGGCTGCCGGGGGCTGAGAGATGCGTGTGGAGGGGAGCACCCGGGGGTGCCCGGGAGCCCGTAGGGGGCAGTGGGAGAGCGGGCCGCCCCAAAGGGCTCCGTGGGGCTGGGACGGAGGACTGTCCCGCAGGAGGCGCTGGGAGCGCCTTGTCTCCCGCATTCGTCAGGTCTCGGGGCCCAGTGCGGAGGGCGCTCCGACGACACCCGCATCATGAGGAGCTAGGGGGGGGGGGCCCTGGAAAGGGCTCCAGATGCTCGGTTCTCCCCCCGCTGGGCCGCTCATTCCCACACTGTCCCCGAGCGAGTCCTGTCTGAGCCGCAGCACCCTTGCTGGGAAAGCGGCAGGGTGTCACCCACCCGGGAGCTGCTGGGGCGCAAGACGTGTTCTTCAACGTGTGCGGGGACCGAAGCACCCTGGGCGGGGCTCTCCCAGGAGAGTGTGGGCGGTGGGCTGGCCCGGGTGCTGCGGCTAGCCCCGGTGTCCGCCACAGCCGGCGGAGGGGCGCTGCCTTCCACAGCCCGCCCGGCCACGCTGCCCAGCAGGGCTCTGAATGGCTCTGGGCTCTGGGCAGTGACAGGGCTCTGGTTGGAAGACCCCCACTGCACCTCTGGCGCAGGAGCAGAGGCTCTGCCGGCTGTGCCGAAGCATGTGGCCTCCAGCCCCACCTCCCAGCTTTGTCCTCAGGCAGCTGCGGCTCAGCCTGTCTCTCGTCTCTCAGCCAAGGGCCACGATACCTTGAATGAGTTGCCTCGAGCACCAGGGTGATAAACCAGGGAAGACAAAGGTCTCTGCAGAGCTTACCCCATGCCAGGAACTTTCTAGAACTTCACCCTGTCGATTCATTCAGTCTCCACAACAGCCCTCTGGGAGGAGCTGGGAGAGGGAATAGATGAGCTGAGTATGGGACTCTGGGGCTGGGGGCAGGGGTGGGATCTGGCACTGCCCCAGGAACCTCCATGTGGCTCAGGGGACGGCACTGACTCTGGTGCCCCCGGCCCTGGCCAGCACCATCTTGAGCCGTCTCAGTCATCACTGAGGCCCACCTCAGGGCAGCCCAGGCCCATATGCCTCAGGTGGACAGGTGCAGAGGGAGCCAACACTCCTCCTCCGGGTGGCCTGACCCAAGCCAGCGTGTCCAGGCCAGGTGGGGGTGGCTGGATGGAAAGCAAGGCTGCAGCCTCAGACACCAGGAGCCGAAGCGGGGGCTTGGGAGCTACGTCAGTGCGCTCTAGTCCATTTACTCCCTATTACACCACGGGTCTAGCCCTCAAAACACTCAGTAGATAGTGGTTGCATGGATAGATGGATGGATGGAAGGAAGGACGGATGGACAGAGGGAGGGATGGATGGAAGGATGGATAGAAGGAAGGACAGATGGAAAGATGGACGGATGGAAGGATGGATGGATGGATAAAGGGATGGAAGGAAGGAAGGACAGATGGACAGAGGGATGGATGGAAGGATGGATAGAAGGAAGGACAGATGGAAAGATGGACGGATGGAAGGATGGATGGAAGGAAGGATGGATGATAGATGGAAGATGGATGAATGGTAGGTGGGTGGGAAGATAGAGCAATGGATGGGTCCTGTAGCTACCACTTATTGAGTACCTACCATGTGCCAGACACGGAATACCTTTCTTACCTATTTCTTACATTAACCCTACAAGGGCAGATTTTATTATCCCGATTTTATATAGAAAACCGCAGTTAACTGACGTGCCTAAGTGCGTTCTCCCAGAGAGCGACAGCACAGCATTCGAACCCTGACAGGAGGATCTCCAAGACTGTGTCCTTCCCAAGGAGGCCCACAGCTCTTGCAGGACCAGAGCCAAGGTCAGCTCACCAGCTCTGTTCAGATGAATTCTGGCCTTCCCTATGTGTCCGCACAATACAGCTGACTGGCATCCCCCCATGCCAGGCCCTGTGATGAGCACCAGGAGCACAGAGATGACTATGACCGTGGTCTCTGCCCTGGAAAGATCTGTGGTCTGGATTCAGTCCTGGCCACACAGTGGGGAGTCCTGGGCTTGGGGGATGTTCAGGGGCAGGGAAACCCAAAGGCGTAGGCAGATTCCACCTGGTGTCTCCGTGAAACTTCGGTAGCTGAGCTGGGTTTTGAGGTCAAGACTGGAGCCAGGCAGGTAAGGGAAATTGGGGAAGGGTCACTCCAGGCAGAAGGAATGGCATTTGCACAATCAGAGAGGCCTGAAGCAGACTTTGAAGGCGGGCTCCTTGCTGGGGGCAGTGATGGGGTGGGGTGGCAGGGACAGGAGATGAGGCAGGAGAAGGGGAAGTTGAGGCCAAGCTATGAAGGGCCTTGAATGTCAGGTCAGGAAGAAAGGAGCCATCAGAGAGGTTTGGAGCTGGGGAGCACTGTGTTCAGGTGGGTGGTAGGGAAGCTCCAATGGCATTGGGCCAGAGGTGGGGACACTTGGTGGGGACATCTGGGTGATTCCAGTGTTGCTTATAAACCACAGAACTGTGGCAGATTGGGAGGAGATGACCTGCGGGGACCATCTCTGACTTCCCTGTTGCACAGATGATGGACTCGAGGCTCAGAGAGGGGCAGTAACTGATTCAGCGTCACACAGCAAGGTGGTAGCTGACCGGCTTGGTAGCAGTTGGAAGGAGACGTCTTTGTCTTCCATGACTCTTGGGTGCTGAGCAGAGCCCAAGTCATGGCTTCATGAATTGTGGAATCCCAGCACATCCGAGAGGTTTGTGTACAGTGATGCTCGTAATAAATTTCTCCCCTCGAGGACCATGAGGGACAAAGGAGGGGGCGAGTGCTTCGCAAGGGCTCTGATTACAGCCAACACAGACGTTTTCAACCATTCAGGCGGCCGGCACTGCCGAGAAGACAATGACGTGGAAGACAGCAGCTCCAGGCCCGGCTGGGGGAGCGGGGCTGTGGGGGGTTCCGGGAGACTGGGACAGGCTGGACGGGAGGCTGCAGGTGCACACCCCCCACCCCCCGCCTGCAGGGACAGTCTGCTCCCTGCCGTGTGTCTGCGCCCCTGCGCTCCTCCCGCCACACAGGACGGGGCTGGGTCATGCACGCGTCCTTGAGGGGATGGATCTGCATGGATTCGTACGGAGGTGGCGCACCGAGTCACCCTGCAGTAGCGTGACTCTGTTCCCTGTTTTCAGAGCAGCTTCATCACTGTGCCGTTGAAAAGGAAGTAAGTTAAGCAACTGAAACTTATAAAAATATAGAATTGTATAAAAGAAATTACAGCCTGCGGCCCGAATGCCTTTCTCCGTTCTCCAGACCTAAAAGACCTGACCTGTGTGTCACCTCCTCCACAAAGCCTTCCTGGATTGCACCAGTCTGCCGTGCTGTCTGCAGACCAAGACCCACAGCCGCTTTGGGCTCTCAAAAGGATGGGTCTTCAGTCCCTTCCTTGGCTGGCTACGCCCCTGGACAGACCCTGCCCGCCCCCACGCCCCTGAGAGCAGAGCAGAGAAACGGACATGGTCTCCCACCCAAAGCCTCAGATCTCCCCCAGAGACGCAGCTGGGACCCGGGTGAGGGGGCCTGGCTGGTGCTGTGTGCAGGAGAGGAGAGCCTGGCCCCGCCCAGCTTCCATCCTGCAGGGGCGTGGTCTCTCCTCGGGCGTGAGGCCCCACGGGGCAGCGGAGTCCCAAGTGTGGGATGTCAACCGTGACGACGTGGAGAACGGACTGGCTGGGCCACCAGGGATGGGGACGCGCCTTTCTCTGCCTTCTTCCAAGGCTCTGACCGCAAACATGCCCGTTCCACAGACACACGGGAGGAGGGAGACCGTGTGCTGTCCTCCCCCGGGGGTCCCGGCTTTCTGCAGAAGTGCCCTTTCTTAGCTTCAAAACAGGATGCCGCCTCCCCGTGTCCCCACGCGGGCCGAGGAAGTGACTTTCTTCCGGAATGTTCTTTCCCTGACCTCCCATTCTGGGGTTCCTCCCAAGAATGCCCACCAGCTGTGTCTGGATGCAACATGTGTCATTCTCTGAGAGGACAATGGAAGGACACTGTCCCCTTGCGGGATATCACCCTCCTGACCCCGTAGTCCCAGCCCTGAAGGCCGGTCCCCAGCGCCCACCCAGCACTTGCGCTCACACGCACCCCAGGGCATCGTCCTGTGTGAACACACCAGGCTGGGTGGCCGCTCGGCTGATGGTCTGGCAGTGGTCACTACGCCCTTGTCACTAAGGAAATGACCCCATTGATTTCTTCAGAGGAATAACAGGAAGGCGCCTCTTAAGAAGGAAGGAAGGGCTGGACTGTCCAGTGTGGTGAGGCCAAGCCCTGCAGAGCTGCTGGGGAGGGGACCAGAGCCCTGGTCGCCTCGCCGGCTCCAGCTCACTGGCCATGGGGCCCAGAGAAGGTGGCCTGCCCTGGATGTGGTCATAGTGCGTCCTTCCCAGGTGGTCCCCTGCCTGCCTCCTCCCCTCCTGCCAGGTTGGCCTTCTTGCTCCTTGTGGGCCTGGACAGGTGTCTGCGCCCCGTCTTGGAGCAGCTGCCTTCTGCTGGGGGGGACTGTGAGCGAACCAGGACAGTTCCATGGGCCGTGGCCCTGATTTGGAGCTGCTGTGCTCTGCAGAGAGGCCGCTCCAAAGCCTGGGGGGCCCTGGGGGACTTCCTGGAGGAGGCAATGTTAGCACTGCCTGGTGAGACTCTGGCTGGCTGCGAGGCCGTCCCATCAGGAGACTCTTAGAAACCTGGCACGACCTAGATGGCTCACCCAACCGCTAGGTCATTTCTGGGTATTACTGTCCTTCAGACACAACAATGTGAGTTTCCACATAAGGCGAATCAGAAACACATGCATTAATTTGTCCACTTGTGCTGCTTGGCAGAGCGCAGCCTGGGACCTGAGGAACAGGAGGCAGCGGAGACTTGCATGGGATCCTGGGCCGGGAGGTCGCAGGAGCTGGAGCGCCAAGGACCCCCCACCCCCGCCCCTGGCCGCAGTCAGGCCATGGGGCTCAGCACGGTCCCGCCATGGAGGATCTGGCACCGGCGGCCCCATCCTGGCAGAGGAGCAGGCTCCGTGGAAAAGCCCATGACACTCTGTGTCTCTGAATTCGCTTGTGCACCTTCATGCGTGTCACTCCCACTGCGCCCTTCCGACAGGTCCCACATGTGGCACCAGGCGGCTGGGGTCACTGCCAAGGGTCTTGGAGGCAGGCGCTACGGAGGCCCTTGACCCCTGTCTAGGTCACCGGCGGAGGCTCCTTTGCCCACGGTATGTTCCACTGGGATTTGCTCCCACCCCGGGACAGAGCTGGGACTTACGGAATGTCCGTTACGGACTTGGGCTGAGCCTGGTCCCTGGGGCGCTGCCCGTGGGCCTGTCGTCCGATGTCGGCGGGGCTTCAGTACAGGCCAGAGTCAAGGAAGTCAGGGAGGGCGGGAGGCCGAGGGCAGAGCGATGGGCTGGAGTCAGGAGGCCTGCGTCCTCCGTCACTGGACCCGGGAGCCCCGCGCGGGTCCGAGGACCAAGGGCGCGCTCCGTCAGTGGCGGTCAGCAGGGCGGCCTGGTGGGTGGTTCTGGAGCCAGGTGGTCGGCGTCCCCCTCGTGACCTCACCTCTGAGCTCTGTTTCCTTGTGTGCAAGGGTTTGGGAGGTAGGAGCCTGGCACAGGGTGGTGACAGGCCGGTGCCTGCTGCCACTACCAGGCCGTCCTGACAGCGAGGTGAGCCCGCCACCCAGTGCTGCTCTGGGTCAGACCGCGTATTCCAGAGACCACAGGTCCGGTGTCCATTCCTGCTGCAGCGCCCAGGGACACGCCACGGCTGACGGCCACTGCCCGCACCTGCATCCAGGACATGGGGAAGTCGTGGGGCATGGGGGCAGCCGTGCTGGGGGGCCGCTGGCCAGAGACCCCCAGCTGCTACTTGCAGGGACCCACCCAAGTACTCTGAGGCTGAGAAGCCACCTGTACCAGCCGAGGGCTTGTGGATGGGGAAACTGAGGCCCAGCACAGGAAGGGGCGCGTCCCCACGCACCACAGAGAGTCTGGCAGAACTAGGACGGGGACACAGGGCTCCTGACTCCCTTGGTGTAGGGCACTTTCTGCCACTCTCCTCTGCCCTTTCTCCCGCACACGTACCCGGGGCTGTCTTTGCAGCGCTCCTGTGACATTCAGCGCCTCCTCTGAGTGATATCTCAGTGGGGGGCACTTCTGTCTGGGCCACAGCAGCCTCCGTAGGAGTTGGGGTCACCGATTCCGTCCACAGAAGCAAGCGCAGCCCAAGAGCTGGGTCCACTCAGTGCAGGCTGCTCTGAATGCGATGGGGCACAGCCGGCCCCTGCCAGAGAGAGTGCAGAGAGCAGGTGTGGGAAGGGTTAAGGAAGTACCCAGGAGCGGGGGCAGGGAAAGAACACACGTGAGGTGTCGCAGGAGCCCTGGGTGGGGATGGACAAGCGGCCCGCACAGAACAGGGAAGGCTTGCCCAGGGGGGGACACCGGAGTCTTCAAGAGGAATGGAGAAACCTTGTGAGATCTGTGGCTGGGGCAGGTCCACGGTGCCTCAGTTTCCCTGGTTGTAAAACAGGGGATAACGATAGCATTGTCCTCCCGGTGCTATTGTGAGGGCTAGAAGAGGCGTTTGCAGTACCGAGCACAGGGCCGGCCCACCCTAACCACCAACAAATTATGATTATTGATGTTACTGGTGTAGCCACAGAGTCTCTCAAAGGCCAACACCGTGGATGGCTTCAGGGTGGAGGGGAGCCGTGGGAAGCCCCAGGGTGGGAGAGGCGGGCTGGGGCCTGAAGGTCGATGCCAGGACCGATGGAGACAGAAGTCATATCTGGAGGAGCCCACTCCTAATCACAGCTGGCCGGATGGGAAACCGGGTCTTTCATCAGATGGTGAGCTCCCCATCACTGGAGGTGTGCAAGTTGCTGGTGAGCAGTCACTGGGAAGAGATGCAGAACGTGAGTGTGTGGGTGGGTGGGCGGCGGGCACGCATCTTCCCTGAATCCGGGCCACATGAGCCCTTCTGTTCCTGACGGTCTGTCTCTAGAGGCCCAGGGCTGGGCACCCAACGGCTAGCTCAGGCTGGGCTTCCAGCTTCGCGGGGTGCTCCCGCAGTCGTCAGGCTCCTGCCAGCCTCGAGGGCCGCGGGGACGCTGTCCTGGACAGGCCGCAGCTCTGGGAACCGAGGGGCAGGTGTTAATTGCAGCACCTGTCACGGAGCCACCAAGGAGAGCTTCGTTACGCTGTTCTGCCGGGAGACGGCAACACTGATCAGGACTCCCTGGCCTGGGGCTAACCGGATATTCAGCCCGAACCGCAGTGGCTGGTGACGGAGAAGGCCGTGTCTTTCCCTGCTGCTGGGAAAACTGCCACAGTGACCGGGGGAGGGAGGGGAGGACGGAGGAAAAGAGGAGGAGGAAGGGACAGGAGGCAGGGACGGGAACCCAGGCTTTTTTCTGCCCCTAAAAAATGAGATCTGACCAGGGGCAAACGCCTTGACCTGGAGACAGCGGTGCAGCCCTGGGGAGGCGCCGCGCTGACCAGCTCTCCCAGGGTGCGTTTGCAGGACCGCAGTTTCCGTGTTATCCTCGGGGATGCGCTGCCGTGAATCGCTCCTCTCTGCTCTGCCTCCCGCACCCCCGCTGCAGCGTGAGACCCTCTATGACGCGCTCACGAGGGATCCTGCAGCTCTGAGGGTGAGAGTGGGGTGCTGGGAGCGCCTGCCGCAGCTGAGACCACAGGAAATGGGGCTCGGGCTCTCTCCGGCCACGGACGGAACCTGAGCACATGGCAGGCAGTGCTCTCCCTCTGTGGCCCGTGGGTACTGCTGACTGCAAGCCCGGAGTGTCTGCCCGCTGCCTGGGGTTCAGCACTGGGGAGAGAAGGAGGAAATGGCTGGAGAGCCACACGCGCTGTGTCGGTGCTGAGAGATAGGAGCAGGGCCAAGACGAGGCCAGCCGGCAGAGAAGGGGGCACAAGACACTCCGTGGAAGGGTGTGGTGTGGCCTGGAGACGTGATGCGTCTTCTGGAGAGCAAGTGCATGGCTAGGCGTGAAGCTAGGGCTATACCATGAAGAGTCTCTACGTTTAGCGCCGTGGGGGTGTCCCCAGAGATAGTACAACAGGGAGTGATGGGCAGCGCATGGACTTGTGGGCTGGGGACAGGGCTGGATGGTGACTCCAGCTAGTGAGGCCACAGAGGAGGCACTGGTAACCACCCCTGGGGCGGGGGGCTGCTGCAACTCTGAACTGGAGTAGTGAGAAGAGTGGTGACACCAGGACAGCGATGGAGGAATGCATGAGTGGTTGGGCGGGGGACAGAGGAGGGGCATCCAGGGCCATATTCCAGTCTCAGGTAACCGAGGAGATGGTGGGGAACATGGCTGTGCTAGATCTGCTCTCCCAGGAGACTCAAGGCACAGGTGCTTGGGGGGAAGTTGCAGGTGCTCAGGGCAGAAGTGCAGGTGCACAGGGGCTCAGGGCACAGGTGCAGGTGCTCAGGGAGCAGGTGTGTTCAGAGGACAAATGCAGGTGCTCAGAGTGCAGCTGCTTATGGCACAGGTGCAGGTGCATGGGGCGGTGGAGGCGGAGAGTGGGGGGCAGAGAGGGTCCGCCTGGAAGGAGCAGGAGCACAGAGCAAAGAAAAAGCCGCTGATGGAGAAACCCCTTCGCAACCTCTGGGCGCGAGCTTAATGAAAGGCAGCCCAGGACTTTCACAAATTCTTGGTTCTAAGTAGTGGGAGAGGGGAGTCCCGAGTTTTAATAGTGATTTATCTCAATGTAGACTTTTAAACCTCAATTTATCATTGTCATTGACAACACCTGGATTAATCTGCTGCCCAGCATCTTGTGGCGGCTGCGAACCCCAGAAGGATAAAGGGAATTGATACGCATAAAGAACTGAATTTCAGTGAATGCAAGCTCACGCTAATTTCCCAGCACATAACCCGGAAACATTCACATTCATTACGCTTTTGTCGTCCCAACCCTCGAGGGAAAACACGTCCAGGGGTTGATTTATTCTTCCAACCTCAGATTCATCATCAAGGGCGTTTTGGGGAGAGGGGACCAGCTGGCCCTCGCTCCTTCTCCTAAGGGTCGGCAATTTGATTTGCAAGGAAGGGACTGCCCATTCCAGAATTTGCTAGAAGTTTCCTGAGCACCTTCAACAATGCTGCAGCATCTGGAAGTTGGTGTCCTGCTTGGCTCCCTGTGGAAAGGCAGCGTCTGGCACTGAGGCTGGCCTGTGTCTTCCTACCCCCAGGCCCAGTTCCTGACTGCCTGGGTGGGGGCCACATGGGGTCCTGATCCCAGAGCCTAATTCTGGTGCGGCAGACGGGAAGAAGACGGGCCTCTGGGATGAGTGGCCTCCCACCTACCCTTCCTGCACCTGCCACAGGCTACTCCATGTTTGCAGACCTCCCTAAGCTTGCCCACCCCGAGCCTGTGCGCCAGTGAGCCCCTTGGCCAGCTGCTCCCTGTATGCACCCACCACCAAACTCACTCTGCTTTCTTTGCCCAGAGCATCCCAGCTCCTATTCTGGAGTGTCCTCTCCGTCTGCATTCCCATGGCTGTTCACTGGGCCAATGGCCTGACGACAGAAACAAGCCACCCACGCAGAGGTGTGCCCAGAGCCCCAGCAACGGCCCAGGGGCCAGAGGGTCCTTGGGGGGCCCACTCTGCGCAAGCAGTCCCGTGTGTTTGCAGGGCGAGGGCACCCCGCTGCCTTTGTCCCCAGCACTCTGGCAGGTGTTGCCCATAAGTGACTGTGTCTGCCCAGAGGGGCAGCTCTTTCTAACCTGTGCTCCTGGATGGTCCCCTTATTCCATCTGACACAAAGGGTAACCCTCACCAGGCATCTGCTGCCCTTTGCCGAAAACACTCAGGCGCTCCGGCCATACCCCGCGCTGGAGGGCACATGGTCTGCATCTCTTGCCCCCCTGGAGCTGGGCCTCCCGACGCATCCTTATGCAGCGAGGGCAGTGATCAGGGTAATTATGAGGAGTAAGGAGCAGCATCAAGGGCACATTTAAACAGTATGTTTTCTGAAGAGTGGGTGGAGAGGTTCACGGGCTTGGCTTTCTCTCTTTCTTAGAATTGGGATTGCAGGGTTTGAACTCAGCTCTGGGGAGAAATCCCTGGGCACCTGCCCCCCATCCCAACCACCTGTGCCCCCAGATGGCTGCTCGTGGTGTCTCTACGCTGGGGGCACCTCCCCATCCAGTCTGCGGCCAGGGCCTCCCCTGACTCAAGCTCCAGTGCCCCGGGCACCAGGGGACACCCACCTCCCCAGCGGACCGCCTCCAGGCTGGCCCTCAGCCCCCCTCTTCCTGTCATCTTCCCTTGGGCGGGGCCCCACCATGAAGCTGGGCCCGTGAAAGTTCGCACTCAGGAGGCCTTTCCAGGAAAGCCAGTGGTGCGGAATGCTGAGGTGGGAAGGGAAGGCAGGCTCAGCGTCGGCCCCTGCTCAGCATAGACCCGCCAGGGTACTTAGACCCCAGCCCTTGCAGTCAGAGGTTAGGCCACGGCTCCCCAACCATGTGCCTCGCCACCGTGGGTGCTGGGGAATACTTTAAGCTTTGAGGACCAGACTTGGAAAGCTGTCAGACACCACACTCGAGACAGCTCACAGCTCGACATTCGACTGTCCTGCATTCCCTTGGATGACGTCATTTCTCTTCCACCTCCCTGCTGGGCGGCAGCTCGGAGTGTGGGAGGGAAGCAAGTTCTGTGTGAAAATCCATGTGGAAAAGGAAACGAGGGTGGTGGTGTCCAGTCCCAGTCTAAGAACTGAAAAGTTGTGCAGTGCCCAACAGGCACACATGTCCCATTAGTAAGAAATTATGGTTATTTATGAATGAAGCAAGAATAGTATTTTTTGTCTTAATTTGCAAATATTGTATTTTCAGCCCGCTGCTCAGCTGTTAGGTTATAAATGTTTGTTAAGTTGTTTGGGCCTTGTTCTTAATCACGGGAGCCGTTAGGTATTTCTTTTGGGCTCGGAATGCTTGCTGTGAGGAAATCACTGAGCCATCAAGGGCTCCTTGAGCTGTGGACCTTCTGGATCTCCGGGTTAGGGCTGCCCTGGGGACTGTCAACGTCCAGGCCCTTCTGGCTGCCGGCAGAGGGGCCTCGAGCAGCCCGGGGCGGCCCTCCAGCCAGGAGGCCGGTCGCACCTGTCGGGAGGAGACCCGTGGGAGCGGGCATGGGAGCCCCGCGGTAGAGGGACCTGAGCGGGGACGGGCAGACGCGGGTTCTGTGCCATCGGTGCTTCGCGGGCGCCCCCCGGGGTCTTGCGGGCTGCCCTTCTGGCTCAGGGTCCTGGGGTGGGGCCCGAGACGCCTCTGCCTAGCATGGTCGCGGGGGTCTGTGGTCCGCACACGGCTCCCCTTCGGAGCGCACAGACTCCCTGCCCGCGACGGACGCGGGTTCGCGGGGAAGCCCCAGAGCGCGACGGCCCGAGCCTGGGGGGGCCCCGTCCAGCCAGCAGTGCCCAGCCGCGGCTCGAACCCAAGCCCCGGACAGCCGCCTGGGACAAGGAGGGACGCGTGGAGACGGCGCGATGCGGAGGGGACGCCACCACCAGAGGGCTGGCCCCGGGCCTGGACGCGCCGTCCTGGGAAGGCCCCGAGCGCCCAGGGCGGCAGACACACCCCGCCCTCCACAGACGGGAAACAGGGCCGGGCCCGGCGCTGGGGACCTGAGACCCCAAACCACCCCAAACCCAGCCGCTGGCGACTCCCGTGACTCTGCGCCCAGCGGAGGGTGCCCGGGGCCCCAGGCGCTGGCGGGGCCGCGCGCACCAAACTTCCGGAGGAGCGCTGCCCGCTACCTTACCAGCAAACTGGGTTTATTCCGGGACCGCAGCGGCCGGGCCCCGCGGGACGCAGCTAGTGGGACCCGGAGGGGAGCGGCTCTGGGGCGGCGCGCCGGCCGGTGTTAGCTGCGAGCCCATTGGACTACACTGGGAGCCGCAAGTGTACCGGCTTCTCATTGGCTGGGCTGTTGCTAGGCAGACAGAAAAGCCTCCTTCCAGCTGCGGGGCGGCAGCTCCTCTCCCCCGGTGGGCGGTGGGTGGTGGGCTCCCCACTCCACCCGAGTGAAGTTTCCCTCGGTCCGTACTGGAATGTGGGGCTCCGTGCCCTGGCCCAGGCGTTGGGGCACACGCTGGGGAGAGCAGCAGTGTCAGCGGCCGCCCTGGGCAAGCAGCAGGTGCCCCCGCTGAACCTGCTGTGGGGAGGGGGGTGATGGCTCCCACCGAGCCAGGTCGGGGGCTGCAGTGAGCATCCTGCAGGGCCCCGTGATGCACCAGGCACCCAGCCCACTCTCCGCCTGAGGGCTGCTGCGTCTCACAGACCCCTCCGTGTGTCCATCCCTGCTACCAACGCCCGAGGGCCCCCAGCTCAGGCTGTGCCCATGAAGACGGCCGGAGGAAGGCAAGCAGGCTCTCTGGGGGCTTGGGCATCGGAAGGGCCTGGGTCTGACCCTGGCTCCACCCGCAGCCAGCTGTGTACTCGGACTGTGCTGCGGTCCCGTCTCCTAACCCCACTGCTGAGCGGTGCTCCCACGCCTGTCCTGGGAGCACCTTGCCGTCCTGCCTGCTGAAGACCGGAGCAAGGAGGCGGGCAGTGCCTGCCCCGTAGAAGGCTCCCAGTGATCTCAAGAAGTCCTTTTGTAAGAGCGGGACTCAACAAACGGGTGCCCACCACGACTGGTTGAGGCCAGGCACCCTGGGGCATGGATTTAAAACCTTCTTCCTGTTGAGGATTCTTATTAGCTTCTGACAGATGAAGCGGAGGTGGAGTCCTCCTTCCAAGCATCTCAGATCTGCCGGCCAGGACCTGAGCCCACATCCTCCCTTTGTGGGCCTGGTTTAACCGTCTTCTTTATGAGTTTCTTGGCAATAGACGCAGCTTTACCGACCTCCCGTCACTCCAGTAAGAGAGCGAAGGTGCTGGGTGTTTCCAGGACACTAGTAACAGCGATGCTGACTCAGTGGTCAAGGGAATGTGGCTGGAGACCCGGGGTTCTCCCCAGGGCTCTCCTCAGACCTGCGCCCTTTTCCGAGGCCTGAGGCTCTGCTTTCCAGGTACATGTGATGATGAGCCCCACTCCCGAGCTACTCTGTGTGTGGTCAGTCCACGAGCTCCTGCAAAATCGGGGGAGGGGTAGGTTGCTCTCAAGATGGGCATCGGGGCCCTTCCTCGGGGCTTCTTTGAACACCTGTGAGCAGAGAGGGTGGCACGTCGGTGTGGATTGAAGTTCTGGACTCCTGGCGGGTCTGGGGTCGGCTGACACCAGCTTCTGTGATGCCACAGGTCGGGCCCCGGGTCGGGAGTGAGGCCAGGTGAGGCTTGGGTGACGTCGGGAGCTCCTGGGGGCGTTGGCGCTAGATAAAGGTGTGAGCACGCCGGGGACAGTGTGAGCCCTTGAGCCTGGCAGTCTGTGCCACAGAGGACATTGCACCCATGGTGAAAACAGCTTCCTCTGCTCAGACCTTGAGGCTAATATGTATTTTAATATGTATATTATATTATTTTATATAATATATGTATATATGTTAATGTAATATGTATATCAAATTATTTTAAGAAATTCAAATAAAAATATATAAGGAAGAAAAGGCAAAAAAAAATTACCCAAGATATCATTACCTAGAAAGGACCACTGCTAACATTTTAGTGAGCATGACTTGGGCTGATTTTACTTTATGGGCATGCGCGCGTGTGTGCGTGTGTGCGTGTGTGCGTGAGCCGCTTTCTGAGGAGGATGGGTTTTGTTTAGTGAAAGGTCCATGGGGAGCTGGCCCCGTGCCCCTCATCGGGTTTGGATGCAAGCAGGGTGGCCTAGGTCTGAATTCAGTCCGCAGAGGAGGACCGAGTCGCAATGTTTCATGAGGTGGGGAAGCACTGGGAGGTTTCGGGGCCAGGCAGGGGCCAGAGGGAGCCATGGAGCTGAGAGTAGGCCAGATCCGGAGCCCAGCTGGGCGGGACACTGGACCCCTGGCTGCGGGAAGGCCATGGAACCTTCGAAAACCAGGTGCAAACACCAGGGGCTGAATTTCAGGAGCTTCAACAGGCTTCCCCAAGCTTCCGACGTGCTGGCCCCCCAACACGGGAGTGTGAGTGCTCGGGGTGCTCGGGGGACGGGGTCGAACCCACAGCGTGGCTGTCCTGGCCTGGAGCCACCACAAGGACACGGGGCAGGAAGGCCATCCTTCTGCACCAGGACGGGGGGGGGGGGGGGGGGGCGCGGACAGAGGTGGCCACACGAACAACTCCTTTGGGGATTCACTGAAGTATTGGGGTCAGGGGCTCCCCAACTCGTGGATGGGGGTTCAAGCCATGTTTCTGTGGATGAGAAGCGGTGGGCTCCCCCAGACATGCGGGACATAGACTTACGTTTGCAGAGTTTTATTTGAACGGTTTTCCCCCCACACTTGATGTTTTGCAACTTTTCCCTCCGACCCGTGCCCTGGGCTCCAGGCCCGTCAGTCGCGGCGTGTCCAAGCCCCTCCTCCCCAGCCGGGCGGGAAAGTGGCCGGAGAGGAGCCGGCGGCGCGCGCTGCGTGGCTTTCCGGGCACTTCAGACCCTTGCGCGGTTAACTCTCCGCGGGCGCCTTTCACGCCCGTCGAGGTGGCCGCTTAAGGGCTCGGGTTAGAATCTCAAAAAGCTAAAATCCCACTGTTGGTTTTTATCTCTGTTTCCTTCCTCCCGAGAGTCAGTTGTCTGAAGGCCCCACACCCACGGACGGTCTCCACGGACGGCAGAGGCTGGTGCTGATTTTGATAAAAAGCCCTTCGGGCTGTTGCTGACGCAGAAGCCCCCCTGCCTCTGCCCCCCGACTTCAGGGCTGGAACCTGCCTGCCAGGGCCTTTCCCACACCCTCACCTCCCAGCCCGGCCCCGCGGCCGCAGCCGGGAAGACGGCAAAGCCTACGGGTGGGGGGGGGAAGGGTTCCGTGTCCCCCGAGACGTTCACCTGATCAGCCACGAGCCACTTCGGAGCCAACCTGCTGTGCCGTCTCCACTTGACAGATGGGGAAACTGAGGCCCGCGATCGCAAATCACACAGTTTGCAAGAAGAGCAGCTGCAGACACTTTAAGAGACATTTTAAGTCTTTCTACTTTCCAGGGCAACTTTCCACTGCCGTTTTCCGTTTCCGGCAGAGACTCGGAGGCGGGAGGGAGGGGGTCTGGAGTGCGGTCCGCACAGGAGGTCGCTGCGCGCTCCTATCCCCCGAGCGGTCTCTGCCGTACGTCGTCTGTCCAGGGGTCTGTCACTGCTGTGAGCCTGGGGATGTCCCGGCTGGACCGCATACATGAATAATTCAGTAAAAGTGGATAATTTCCATGGCAACCTTGCTGGGCACGTGACCTGCTTCCGGCCCCCCAGGGCTGGGCCTGCCCCAGTAAAGAGATGCATTCGTTGGACTGCACAGAGGGGACAGGGCAGGGCTCCCGCCTGAGGGACTGGAAGGGAAGTAGGTCGGCGGCCGCCAGGCGGGGGCTCAGCGAGCCTTGTTTAAGGCGGGGGCGGCCAGAGGGCCGGACAGGGTTGTGGAAGGCCCCGCGCCGCAGTGTTGGGAGGACTGCCCTTCCAGGCAGGGGACAGACATGTCTGTCGGCCCCAGAAGCCCCTGAATCTGGGATAAAGGCCGTGCAAAACCCTTCATCACTCCTCAGCGGGCCGAGGCCATCCAGGCCCTAAGCTGCAGAGCCGTTGCCTCATCCCTTCAGGGTGAGACAGGGAAACCGAGGCCCAGAGCTGCCTCACTGGCTTAGCTGGCTGGTGACCAAGCCTGGACGCGGACCCCCGCCCGCAGCCTCTCTACCGTGGCCCACCCAGACCCGCGTGTGGAAGCTGCAGTCAGAAGGGGGAACGTGGTCCGTCTTCCCGTTTAAACCAGTAACTCAGATTACGGGCCTGCCTGGGGGGCCTGGGGACCCCGTCTGGGCACGTGTGAGGCTGAGGTGAGGATTGGCTTGAGGGGAGTGTGGGGCTAAGTCTACAGCAGTTCGGGGACTCAGACCAAGGTCAAGGTCAAGCTGAAGGCCAGAGTGTTCCAGTTGGGCCTGTCCTAGAGGAATGGCAGCGGTCCCTCTGTGGAACTTGTCCACCGTGCTTGGACGCCCTCGCTGTGGCAGCCAGAGCCAGGTCGCACCTCCAGGCGGGAGAGGGCAGGGAGCCCCAGGGGCCCACCAGAGTCAGGGGACAGCAGACAGAGGTACAGTTGGGAAGCATCAGAACAGGAAGTGGGGTCAGGAGTGAGGACACAGGGTATGGGGCTGCGGGGGTGGAAGGCCCACCCGGGGGCTTCGGGAGATGGGGGCGGGCAGATGAGGAGCAGCGGGCAGGCCTGATCAGGAGACCTCTGCGGGGCCCAGCCCACCCCCTGGTCGCACGGGGTCAGAGGGGAAACCCTGAGGACCGGGTGCCCTCAGCCTCCCACCGCTAAGCCAGGAGCACCGGCCTCCCCCTAAAATGAACTCACTGGGCTTGGTTCCTTCCAGGATCCCACAGACGGTCACTCAGACCCACGCTGACCGCATGGCTGCCACCGTCCCAGCCCTGCTGCTCTCCTCGGTGGGATGATGTGGCCTGGCAAGCCCCTCAGGACCTCCCAGGTGTGCTTCCTCGGAAGGAAGGGGACACAGAAGGCGGGGCGGCCCCTCCAGGTTGGTAGGCGGCCGGTCTCATCCCGGGGAAGCAGGTAGACGAGATCTCCGATCCGCACGGGCATCGGGAAGGTCTGTGCTGGAGGAGGCCTTGCCCGGGCTCAGGCGCGCAGGCCCTGACGCGTTCTCAGGCCCCCGCAGTCGGGGGCCACGTCCTGGGAGCAGCCTCTGGAAGCAGGGAGGAGAGCTGCGCGCACGTTCCAAGGACGGGGGCCTGCTGAGGTGCCTCGGAGGGCCGGGGGCCGGCATTTCTCTATGACCTCCCCAACAGTGCCTGGGACCCCAGGCTCCTCGTGAGCTGGGAGGGGAGGGGTGCTCCCTTCACACCTGAGGCGGAGCGCTGGCCCCTGTGCGGGGACCCTCTCTCCCTCCAGCACCATCTCCGGCCCCGGGGTGGCGTCTTGCCCGTCATCCTCCTTCCAGCTGCTGCTCTGGTGGGCACGGCTGCCTGGTGGACCTTTGAAATGTGCTTCCTCCCTCCCCTCCGCCCTTCTCCCCGGAGGCCGTGCCCCTGCCCTGCCTGAGTCAAGCAGCTCATCTCCTGTGCAGGTGGCCCCGCAGGTAAAGACCCTTCTCCTGGCGTTCTGGGCGCTCTGGGTGATGACCCCGCCACACCCAGGTCCCGGTCCTGGAAAGGCAAAGGGGCTTTTGTGGTTAGGACTGGGTTTAGGGTCTGGGGATGGGAACTGACCCTGGGTGACCTGGGGACCCTGAGTGCACGCACAGAGTCCCCTCAAGAGGGGCCAGAAGGAAATTTGGTTGTAGGAGGAAACACATCCATTGAGGCAGGAGGCCGTGCCTGGAGGGGCAGGGAGTGGGGCTGTGGAGGCTGGCAAGGGCAGGAAACAGGTAGGCCAGAGAGGCTGGCCCTGCAGACGCCTGGGTCCGGCCAGCAAGGTTGCTTGGGATGTCCACCCTCCAGACTGCAAGAGAGCAACGTTTGTGGTCCTGATACTTGGGCGGGGCCCTGCTTGGTGCCCCACGTCCACCTGCTGCTCCCTCGGGCTCACCAGTCTCGTGGACACCGGCGTGCACCGGCTCCATCCCCCAGCCAGGCAGCCCCGGCCGGCTGACTCAGGGTCTGCTCTGCAGCGGGAGTCAGGCCAAGAGGGAGCGTGAGCTCCTATGCTCCTGCACGGGGACCCGGGCGTGGGCGTCTGGGTGGGTCATGAAGGACATCATACTCGGATGTGCCCGGTGGGTAGCTGGGAGCCCTGTGCCCACTTTGTGCTGTCGTGGATGCCAGCATTCATCTGCAGCGTAACTGTCGCCCTGGGTGGAGCTCCTTTGTGCAGTACACAACCAGAACAACCACACAGGGTGGCCCTGATGAGCTGCTTGGCCCTGGCAAACTGTCTGACCTCTCTAAGCCTCTCTCTTCTGTAAGATGGGAGTAGTGGGAACATGCCCTCAGAGTGCTATCCTGACTCGCGTGGGCTGTGGAATGAGCCGTTGATAAGCAGGCTTGGTGTCATCATGGCCGTCCTTGTCCTGCTCAGGAAGGTGGTCCAGGCACGCCCGGCCGGAGGTCACACAGCCAGCAAAGGGCAGAGCTGCATGGACTCAGACCTCCTGAGTCTGAGGGACTTCGCCCTTCCTCCCCTCAGCTTCTAGGCAGAGGACAGGGGATGGGAGAAGGGCCAGCCTGGAGCTCCCTGGGGAGGGGCTGGCACCGCCATGGACTGGACCGCAGCCACAGGAGAGGAAAATGAAGTGACAGTCCCCGAGCGTGGTCTCTCGTTTTCCGATTCAGCTGCGTCTGCTAGCAGCCAGCATGGTCATCACAGGCCGGGGGACCTGGGTCTTTGGGAACCTCTGTCACCTCGACATAAATCTCGGCCCTGGCAGAGACACTCTTCCAAATCACGCTGCCACCCTGGCCCCGGCGCGTGCCTTTAGTTGACAAGTTGATTGGGAGGCTTTGCAGTCGCCGTGAAGAGGTCTCCTCCCGCGTCCTGCTCGGGTTCGCTCAGCAGGAACAGCAGGAACAGCCGCGTCTTCACGAAGCACCTGCAGTCCCCGTGCGGCTGGGGCCACTGCGCGGGGCAGACCGGGGCCCTGTCTGTGCACCGCCCGCCTTTGCTAACTGTCTGCCGGCTCCCGTGCTCCACCCGGCGCCCCGCCTGCATCCCAAGCCAGCTGCAAGCTGGAGGCCCAGGTTCTGAAGTCCTGGCCCCTCCTCCTAGCGGGCTGTTCTCCACCAGGGCAACGGTGTCTCCCAACCTGGGCCAGAGGGAGCCAGGGTCGTTCTGCATGACGGGGTCCCGGGCCAGGGTGAATGCAGAGATGCCACCCAGATCCTACAGAGCCCAGGATAGCCTCTCAACACGGAGTGTCAGCAGTCTGGTGCCTGGGAAATGTGTGCCGTGTGGTGGGGTAGACACAGAGTGCGTGAGGGGGAGACCCCGCAGCCCAGTGTGCGTGAGCTGGGGAGACTTCGCAGACCAGAGTGTATGAGCAGGAGACCCCGCAGACCAGAGTGCAGAGCAGGCGAGACCCCGCGGACCGGAGCTTATGAACAGGAGACCCCACAGACCAGAGCGCATGAGCAGGGGACCCCGCAGATCAGGATGGGTGAGCCGGGGACCCTACAGACCAGAGCGTGGAGCCCGAGAGACCCCGTAGTCCAGAATGCATGAGCAAAGGACCTTGCACACCAGAATGCACGAGCAGGAGACCCCGCAGACCAGAGCGTGTGAGAGGGAGACCCCGTAGACCAGAGTGCCTGAGCTGGGGACCTCGCAGATGGGCAGTTACAGCAGGTGCCTTCCAAGTACACGGTGTGTCCCAGGTAGGCCCTCCCTGCTGTCCACGGGTCCATTCACCCGCACCCTTAAGTCCAAAGCAACCCAGGGGGCAAAGGGTTGTTTTTACCAACACCCCCCCCCATTTTACAGACGCAGAAACTGGGGGCGAGGGGCTAAGCACTTTGCCCCAAATCTCAGGGCTCCTGGTCTGCATGCTGGGGGTGGAATCCAGGCGAGCCCTGGCTTCTGGGAGATGTGGAGCCCAGATTTCGTGCCCCCCAGACACGTCCCTCAGCACCCACAAGACTCTAACAAGCTGCCCGCTGCCCCTTGACTGTCCCCGGGGGATCAGGAATCAGTGTCCTGCACGGAGGGAGGAGGACATCCACGGGTGAGGCCAGGGCGCAGCAGCCACTCAGGCCAGGATCCATCTGGCCCCGCACAGCCGCTGTGGCCCTGGTGTCCGTGGCTGTGGCTGTGTCCCTCCATCTGTCTTCGTGTCCGTGTGTCCTCTCCTCTGTGCGTGTATGTCTGGTAAGGACGCTTGTCCCTGGTTTGGGGGATGATCCGGGACCATCTCCTGATGCCATCCTTCGCTTAATTACGTCAGCCAAGACCCGTTAAAGGGAACCGCCGCAGGCTGCAGGGTCGTGAACGCAGACGTGCCTCTCCGGCGGCCGCTCAGCCCCCTGCAGACCGCGATGCCTGCCGCAGTGAGCGCAGTCCTGAGAGTAAAAGCGCCACCGCTCACGGGGGACGAGAGACGATCTTAGGCACTTGTGCGCGTGGGAGGGGCTGGGTGACCCACGGGAGACACTGCGTGCTTGGCTGGCCGCGGCCCGTGGGAACGAGGGCCGGCCCTGCGCTCTGGGCACCAGGGGCTGTTGGCTGTCGGTGGCTGTGGGCTAAGCATCCGAGGTCACAGGCCAGGCTCGAGGGGCGCTGCCCTTCCCCCCTTCGGCCAGGCGCAGCTGTGGGACCGGCTCAGGGGGCGGGTAGAGGGCACCTGAGGTTCGGTTGGGGCCGGGGTGAGTCCAGCCAGAGCACGTTCACACACAGTGCCGGACTCTGCAGCACACCACGGAGAGAGCGGAGGAGGAGGACCCGGCTGCCCGAGGCAGGGTCCTGAAGACACGTGCCCCGCAGGCGGGGGCGGCGGGCTGAGGGACACGGGTCAGCGGGAGGGACAGCCGGGGAGGAGGCTGGGGCGGGGTCAGGAAGGGGAGGAGGAGGAGGAGCAGGCAGGAGGCCTGGGGCGCTGGGGAGTGAGCTGAGTGCATGGCGGGGGCTGGGCACGCAGGTGCGGGCACGAGGTCTGGTCAGCCGGCAGGTTCGTGGGTTTGCGGGCAGTCCCCGGCTGTGCTCGCCATCGCGTCGCCGTCGGGCGTGGCCCAGGGAAGGGACCATCGTGGATGGAGCCTGATTTAGGGGTGTCTGCTCCCTGGGGGGCGGCAGGGTCCGGTGGACCCGGGCCCTCCACTCTCCGGCAGGCGCGGCCGTGAACGCAGAGCAGAGGGAACGGGGAGGCCAGAGGGATGGTGTGCGCCGGCCCCACATGAACAGGAGAGAGGAGCCTGACTCGCAGGGGGCAGAGCTGGGGTTCGAAGCCCAAAGCGCGCGCCTGTGCCCCACACGGGGCCGCCTCCTGGTCGCGGAAGGCTCGGGTGGGAGTGGGTCTGCGCCTGTGCCGATGCGCAGCACCGCTGGAGGTGGTGTCTCGGCGCCCTGACGGCCCCGCGCCCTCCACCCCACGGAAGCATAAATGAGCTCGGCTCTCTTTGACTCTGGCCTCGGCGCCCAAAGACCCATCAGCTCGGGGGAAACTGAGGCAGCGTGACCCTTTGTCCTCCCGTCACAAGGCAGGCTTCCCCGGAGCGTGCTCAGGCTGGCCAGGCAGGCAGTGGTCCCCATCTCCCTGGTGGCGCGCCGGGGACCCAGGGAGGCCAGGGCGAGGCGACTTGGAGTCCCCAGATGCTCCGAGGGCCCCAGGCAGGGCGTGCCTCCCCCTGCATCCCGATACTTCCCCCCAGGGGGTGTTTCCTGGCCCATTATCACATGCGTGCTTGGCTGGGTCTCCATCTGTCACGGCAAACATCGGGCATATGGTAATGGTCCCCTAAACCATGGCCGGTTGGGTCTTAATGTCTGTTTAATGACACCTGCTATGAAGGCTCCCATAACGGAGCTCGTAATGGCAGACGAGGAGCTGTCAGGCCGGGAAGGACGGCTTTCGGAGGGTGGGCTGCCTCTCCCGGGGCCCGGGGGGAGCCTCCTAGAGCCCCCCTTGTTCTGCTGGGCCCCGGAGAGCGGGGGACACAGAAGTGGCTCTGGGGGGATGTGGGCAATACCAGAGCCCGTCCCGGTTTCCTTTACCAACCTCTGACCCGAGCCCAGAGTGAACGCCAAGCAGTTTCCCGTGCGGGGCCGAGGGTGAGAAATACCAGGGATGGGGAGCCGGGCCGGGTCCCTCCCTGTCCCCTGCTCCAGCCTCAACCTCCACTCTCGGGTGCGGGGCAGAGAGGCTTGCCAGGGTGCGTGGAGACGTCACTGGCCGGGGCGTTGTTCTCACGCGCTCCCTGTCCTCACGCCCCCCTTGCGGTTCTGCGGTGCGGCGGCTGGCGCCTGCTTGCTCCTTGGGCGCCGCCGTCGGGGGGAGGAGTCTCTAGGTGTGGGGCTCGTTGGTCACACACGAGTAACCGGAAGCTTCCACGACGAACAGACTGTCCCCTGTGCTTGTGGGTGCGTGGTGGGACCAGAGGCGGGGGGCGGTTAGCACGGCGGGCGCTGGGCGCTCTCAGCCGGGAGCATGCCCGGGAGTTTGCCAGCGGCCAGGGAGGAGGGATGCTCCGTGAAGAGGGGACGGCGTGCGGAACAAGGGGTCACAGGAGGCCACCCAGTCTCACGGTCGACAGGACAGGGAGCGTCCGTTCGCCCTCTGAGGGGACGCTCCGAACCGCGGCTGAGCACTCAGCATCTTCCTCGAATACGATTACTTCTTCCCATCGGCAGGGAAGTGAAAACGTTTCTATATTGAAGCCAACAAGAATATATTGCAGTAAAAAAGCAAACATTGCATGATCTTTTTTTTTTTCTTTTTAGGATTGAAGTTTAAAAAGTGAAGTAGGTCTTGTGTCTCCCTGGGCCTTGCTGAAATGTCCGTGGAGGGCAGCGTCGGCGCTCGGGCCCGAAGGACGGGAGCTTCGAGAGGCTGTGGACGGTGAGGGTCACTCCGGGAAGTTCTCTATCTGGGGGCGAGCTGGGGACAGACCCGCGCTGTAAACCAGCGAGGCGGACGGTTCACGTAGGACTGAAGGCAGGAGGCCGGCTTGGATCCTGCCGGAACAGCCAACGTAGAGGCCCCGTGGGAGGGGAGGACGGCCGGGAGGAGCGGAGGGGTCCGCCGGGAAAGACCTCTGAGGCTCGGAGCCCGCGGCGCTCCCGCCGGCTGGGACGCAGGCCCCGTGAAGCACCTGGCGTCCGCTCCCCGCTCACCACGCGGCCATGCTGTGTGCTCACAACATCAGCAACCGCACGGTGCGGCCCCATGGAGTGCTTCCTGCACGCCCAGCAGTGTGCAGCCTCGCGCTCTCCGGAGCACGTCACCGGTGGGACAGCTGCTGAAGCAAGAGCTGGCCCGGGACTAAGTAGAACGCGGCCCAGACGGCCCGGACAGGCACCCAGGAGCGCGTCCGGAGCCCAAGGCCCCTCCAGCCCCTGTCGCTGTCCCCTTGGTCCCAGGTACAGGTGTTTCTGGAGAGAAGGCAAACGGGCAGTGTCTCTCGCGAAATTTTGCCCTTTAACTCGGAAAGGAATGCGCTCACCAAAATTTCCATCCGTGCTCACGGATGGGACCCGGGCGCATGGCCCGCGGGGCCGCAGGGAGCCTGGGAAGGTGAGCCGTCTTCAGGAAGCATGGCCGCCCCAACACGCTCAGGGCCCTCTCAGGGAACAAGGGGGTATGGTGGACACGTGTCGGCTGACGTGGCTGCCCCACCGTCCTGGGATGTGATTGCCGTTTTCGTAATTTGGCGGAGGAGGGGATTAAGGGACAGGCAAGCCAGGGCCTTTCTTTTCTGAAGACTACGTAGCAGACGGGGGAACGTATGTCCGTGAGGCCATAGGCGACCCGAGGGCAGGACCGTGTGTTTGTCCTTTGCCCTGTGTAGCGGTGACCCCATCGCCGGACAGTGTCACTTGGCTTGATGCCTGATCGAATGCCTCGTTGATGGCGCAGTAAAGTCCCGTGCACGTCTCAGGCTTCCCCGTCCTGCGTCTCAGAGGGAAGAATTCCGGAAGCCCCCCGGCCCCGGCATGCGGTGCCTCTGGGCCCAGGCAGCGCGGCTCTGCCAGGAGGACCAGGTGCGGCGCTCAGCTGAGCTCACCGGGACCTAACAAGGCCTGAAGTGTCTCAAGGAGTGTTTTTAACAAGTTGTAAATAGTATCTCACCAAGTCCCATCGCTGCCTGGAACTGCAGCAGCTGATGAAAAGCAATCAGGAATCCGTGAATCATTTCTGTCTGTTTACAAGAACGTTTCACTCGCCTTCTTCCAGAAGGGTGCCCAGAACATGCTTTCAGAGAAGACGCATCTGATACTGACATATGGGAAGGCTGTGCTGCATCCCGATTCCTCACTGGCGTGTGCGGTCTGTGCAAAAGAACGGAAACTCGCCATTACTGGGGATTTAAAAAAATACGGGTAATTTGTCTTAAGAATAAACACGGGCATCTGCAGAACGATGACCTTATCTCCCCGTGGTCTGCTCTTGGGTCAGAAACGTGGCCGGTACCCTGCCATGTGATTATTGGCTTCAGGCCCGGCTCTCTCAGTCTCGAAGAAAGGGCGTGTGTCTCGGCCTCCTGCAGAACCACTCCGCTCTTGCCCCCGTCGCCCCTGCTAAGGCTGAGCGCGGACCTCCGTATGTTGGCCCATGAACTAAGGAATGAGCCTCCGGAAGAAAGTCGGAATATCCCTGACGGGGAAGTCCTCCCTGCTGCAGCGACCGTCCGTATGACAGTCGGGCTTAAGGAGGGAGAGGGGCGAGCTCGGACGACCAGGGTTGCATCAGCCAGCGAACCGAGCAGCCGTGCCGCATAACAAAGCATCCCGACCCTCAGTGGCTTGAGACAAAGGCTATTTCTTCTCATGGCCACGGCTCTGGGGGTTGACCGCGCTACGGCTGATCTGGGCTAGTCTCGTTCAGGGGCGAGTCAGCGGGGCATGGCTCCAGGCTCCCGGGTAGGCTCGGGTCTTTTCCTCGGGTTTCTCCCTAGGCCGCGGCTGAAGTGGCGCCTCTGCCTGGTGCATAACCTTCTCGGGGGATCCCAGGAACGTGAGCTCGCCCAACTGCAGGGCACAAGGACGCGGCAAGCCTCTGGCGGCATTGCATCTACGAGTATTCCACTAGCCCAGACAGATCACATGGTCCACCGCATGCACCTCCCTCCCAAGGGCAGGGAGCCGGGCCTGGCTTTGGGGCCGTGCGGCCGGGGGAAGGCTGAGAAGTAAGATCTATCGTGAGGCAGTGAAGCCTCGGAACCGGAGATTCAGTCTGTCCCAGAGGAAGCCGTGGGGTGGTGGGGTGAGGCGGGGGGAGCAGAGAAACGCAGGAGAAGCAGAGGGAGTACGCGGAGTGGCAGCAGGTGGAGTGTGCGTGGGGAAGGAAAGGGCGAATCTGTCCCAGGTCCCCCGAGGCCGGGTTTCAGCCCCAGAGAGGTGAGAGCCACAGGTATAGGTGGGGCATTCCCGAGGGACGCAGCCCACACATTGCCAAGATGCTCCGGGAGGGAAAGGTCACAGCCGCGCCCGCCCTCCCCTGCAGAGAAGCCGTGACCCCTCGTTTCCCCACAGTCGGTGGGTCTGTTAGCAAGTACCCCGCTGCGCGTGGAGGTCTGGATGGCGGGCGGGCGAGCAGAGCGGCACCAGTGTGGGTCTCCCCACCGTCCTCGGCTGCCAGCCGGCCTCTGCTCCCTGGGCCCTGCTTTCCTGACAGTCTCTCGCCCGGTCCCCAGATCGACGTCCCTGTTAGCGAGCGACACCGGCTGCCACTCCTTCCGGAGACCTCCCCTTCCCCGGATTCTGCTTTGTGGCTCTCATTTGCATTTCCCTCCCGTCCCCCTGAACGTTTCTCCTCAGTGTCTTTTCCTGGCGCATTCGAACGTTCAAGGAGGGGAATGCGGGCCGCAGAGATGGAGGGAAGCACTTAACAGCAAATGGTCCAAAATCTCTTGCCTCGGAAGCACCGGGAGCCTCCTGCTCGCAGCATGTCCTGTGATGTGGGGTTGGGGGGATGTCGTGCTCGTCCGAGACCTGTGAGACCTGCTGCCCCGTGTGAGCAGTGACCCCAGCGGCCCGCCCTGCCTCCTGTCATGAACGGCATTGGTGGAGTCCTTTGCACCCCCATTCTGGGCTCCTGGGGGCAGGCCTGCAGCCAAGGGAGCTGGGCCGCCCAGGGCCTGGCAGGGGGCGGGTTGCTCTCCTGACCACCCTGCACGAGGGGAAGGGGCTCAGGCTTCACCTACAAATTCAACACCTGCTTCTCCCCCAACAGGGACCTTCAACCTGACTTTCAGCTCCCTCCCACACTCCCCCCTGCACTCCGCTAAAGCTGCCTGGTGCTTGTCTGAGCTCCTGCCCACCCTCTTCCTGCCTTTTCATCACACGTGAATGCCACCGCCTCCATGAAGCCCTCCCTGATTTTCTGGCAGGAGTCATCCACGCTGCCTCTTTTCTGGGGCTTTCATTATGGTGCAACTTATCTCCTTCCCTACCTGACTGCCGCTTCCTGGCCGTGGGGAATTTGCCTCAAGCTTTGCTTTTCCCGCAGTGCCTAGCTAATGATTCCAGTGGAGCAGGTCCTCAATAAATAGGCGAGAGATCATCAAATTGGGGTGGGAGTGGCAATCTGAGAAGCGACCCGATATGTTCTTAAGAGCTCCCGTCCCCAGCTTGTGGCTTCGGAAGAGAGGAGAGTGAAATCAGTTTTTATTGAATCTGTCTGCTCTTTGCAGAGTGATTTTGTGGTCCCTCTCATTGGGCCAGTCAGTTATGAAGATGAATTATGACAGGTGGGCACCGCGTGCCTGCACTACCGTGTGCTAGCTGGGTAATCAGTGGCCGGCGTCGAGGAGGGGAGTTTGTTGCATGTTTCCATCAGGAAAAAAAAAACAACATTATGATCCATAAAAAACAATGAGCAATGATAATTTCATTTTTATTGGTCATTTTAAAACATTCACTGATAATTTCCCCCATGCTTAATAGGCACCTGCTTGCATCCCTCACAGTGTATCCATAAACTCGTCGCAGAAGCGCAGTCTTATACGATTGTTCAGCTTCCTCCCGTCTTGAAGCCCAAATGAACAACTTCCCAAGGCGACAGGTGTGGGGTTCCTGGAGGGCATTGACCCGGTCTTACGGGTCACCCGGGGGAAAAGGACTCGTATGAGAGTGAACTGACTTTCCGCTGTCCTCCAGCCAAGGGGGTTTACATGTGAGAGCCTTTATCCTGTTTTGCATTTGACGTAAAGCAGGATGAGCCCCTCTAACAGGTGTGGGTCCTTTCTGTAGATGAGGAAGAGGAGGCTTGAGGTCCTGGTTGGGGAGGGGCGGACGGAAAGCAGCGCAGGTGGGAACAAAGCCTGGGCTCAGGAGGGAGGGGCCTCCGCAGCCTTGGGGATGCCGACAAGTCTGTGCTGTGGAGCTGGACCGACCTCTGAGTATGTGCGCGTGTGTGAGCGTGTGAGTGTGAGCATGCACGTACCCACGTGTTTGTGTCTGTGTGCTGGTGCATGGGGACATGCCTGTACACGTGCATGTGTGTCTCCAAGTGCGCATGTGGGCCGTGTGTGTACGTGCATGATCATGTGCGTCTCTGAATGTGAGCGTGTGCGCGTGTGGATAAGTGTGTAGTGTGTGTACATGTGTGTACATGTGCACAGGTGAGTGTGAGCACGTGTCTGCACGTGAGTGTGAGCATGTGTGCGCATGTGACCATGCGTGTGCACGTGACTGTGGGGCATGTGTGCACACGTGTGTGAGCACGCGTCTGCACGCGAGTGTGAGCGTGCGCGTGTGTGGATGAGTGTGTACGTGTGTGTACACGTGTGTACATGCGCACAGATGAGTGTGAGCACGCGTCTGCACGTGAGTGTGAACATGTGTGCGCATGTGACCATGTGTGTGCATGTGAGTGTGGGGCATGTGTGCACACGTGTGTGAGCACGCGTCTGCACGTGAGTGTGAGCGTGTGTGCGTGTGGATGAGTGTATACGTGTGTGAGTGTGAGTGTGAGCACATGTCTGCATGTGACCGTGCGTGTGCACGTGTGTGGACACGTGTGCGCATGTGTGAGCACGTGTGTGCGTGTGAGTGGGTGGGTGTGAGCATGTGTGTGTGCATGTGAGTGAGCACGCACGTACACGTGTGTGCTTGTGTCTATGTGTTAGTGCACGGGGAACATGTGTGTGCACGTGCACGTGCGTCTCTGCGAGTGTGTGCACATGTGGGCTGCGTGTGTACGTGTGATCATGTATGTGTGTTGCGTGTGATTGTGTGGGTTTGAACAAGTGATTGCATGTAAGCATGTGTGCACGTGAGCACGCGTGGCTATGTGTTCCCATGTCTCCAGAAGCCCCCGTGGGGAGGGAGTGGGGACGGGAGGTCAGGATGCACTGCAGGGTTGAGGCTCCGTGCAGCATCAGGTGAGGCAGGGCAGCAGCCGGCAGGCAGGGGGCCAGGCCCGGTCTGTGTGCGCTCCTGGCTGCGCCCCACGGGCATGTGGCCTCTCCCCGAGCTGAGCGTGTCTGCCACGGGCCCGCCAGCGCCCTGGGCTTCTCTGGGGCCGACACGCAGGTCACTCCTCCTGCATTTCCGCTGTGCCCGCGGCTCTGGCAGCCCCCGTGGTTCCCGCAAGCAGAGTCGCAGCTGCGGCCCGGCGTCTGCGGGGCCGTGGCGGCTCTCCATCTGCCCTCACTCTTGCTTCCTGCAGCCCGCTTGGCTCTCTTTGGCTCTGCAGACGTGTCCTGCCTGCACTCTCTCTGGCACTGCGTAGCCGTGTTTGAACCTGCCTTTCCTGGAGGCTCCTGTGCGGGGCCGTGAGCACGCCAGAGTCCCCACCCCGCGGGCCTGGGTCCTCCTCCAAGTGTGTGCGCCCCCGAGACTGTCGCAGGCCTGGACCCAGAAGGGCAGGTCATCCCGTCTGTACCCCTGGGAGTGCGTGTGGCGGTGCGCGCCGGTGTGGCTTCCACCGTAAGCGAGGTTTTCCCAAGTGGCAGGAAATGCCGGGTCTCGCCACGTGGGCTCTGGGTAACCCTTGCGTTAGCCAACAAGCAGGTAACCCTTGCGTATTTGTGTGATTTCCCCTCTCGTGACCCATTTGCTCCTCCATGTGCTCGAATAGCCATTCGACAAACATCTAGCGAGCACCTTATGAAGCCAGTGGTGTTGGTGCAGGAGCCGGGTTCAAATCCCAGGCGATCACCGCACCCGATGGCTCAGAAGCCGTTTGCGCAGCTGTTCAGGAGGCCTCCTGAGGCTGATCAGAGGAACACGGTAAAATTCCGTGTGAAAGGCCCCGTAGCTCTCCGCCGCTGCCGCTGGCATGGCTGTCCTCGCCGTTACACCCCGCGGAGGCTCACAGTCCAGCCAAGGCAGGGACGAGGGTTCCCTGTGGCCTGTCTGTCCCAGGGGATCAGGAGAGGCTGAGGGAGGAGGCAGGACCTTCCAAGCTGGGCCTTGAAGGATGGTGAAAAGGCTCCTAGTCAGTGGGGGTGGGCGGGGGGAGGCACCCCAGGAAGATGGAGGCGCGTGGACGGCCCAGTGCCTCGAGGATGGTGGCCGTGAAGGGGAAGGTTGTGTGGCCGGATTACAGAGAGCCTTAGAGAGCCTCGAATGCCAAGCCAAGTGGGGCATCTGGGTTGTATTCTGGCCGTGGGGAGGGATAACAGCGTCTTGAACAAGGGAGCAGAGGGACCCGATCGGTGCCAAGGGGACAAGTTGCCATTATAAAAATCAATACGTTCCCCGGGACTAAGGAAGTTGGCAGGAACGCGCGGCCAGATTTTCAATGCTCCGCCTGTGTGCGCTTGCTTCCTGCCGCAGGAAAAGGGGCCAGGAAGGGGGTGTCACGGGAGCCTGGAGGCCTCTCGCCCAGAGCAGGCAGCCAAGTGGGCTTGCCAGGGACCGCGAGGAAGGGGACGTGACGCAGGTGGCCTCTGGCCCCGTGCCGGGCTTCCTCCTGTCCTCACCGCCTCGGCAGCTCCTGGAGACCCAGGGGAACCACAGGCGGGAGACGGAGGCAAGGAGGGAGCGATGGGGCCTGCGTGAACTTGCTCCGTGACACTGACGCAAATAACTTAACTTTCCCAAGACACGGTGTCCCCGTCGCTGTGGGAGCTCCGTGGCACGGGCTGTGGCTGTGAGGACTCGGGGACAGTGTGAATGTCTGGGACGCACTGTGGGGCGCGCAGCAGGTGCTCATCAAACGGCAGCTGTTGGGGGGCGGGAGGCTTCGGAGCCCGAAGAGGCTCAGCACACCTGCGCCCGCCTCCCACCACCCCTGCTCCCATAGCCTTTCTCGCCCGCGGGCCCTGCTGCAGGCCGGCTGGACGGGGCGTGGGACACGCGGGTCCCACCTGGGAGGGGCTCACGCAGTTTTCACCACCCCTCCCCAAGCAGGCAGCGCTCGCATCCTACGTCTTTTCTTCCAGGACCTTTGAAATTTTCACTGTAAGTGGTAAAACACATCAACGAATTTCCCCATGAATATTTACTGAAATGGCACTTTTAATACAAAGCCATTTTAGTGAAACTCCCAGGAAATGCATTTCATGCAGCCATTGATCTTAAAATATTTACTATGAATATGCTCATCTTGGAACTATTACACACTGCCTCTTATTATTTGTTCTGGATGAAGTCGCAGGGATCTGGCACGCGTGGTTTTTACAAGCTGAGCAGTGTTGGCGAGATGATCTGGACGGCGTTCGGCTTTCTTTCTCCCCGGCGCCCGGCGCGTGGGTTTCTGCCGCTCCTCTGCGACTCTCGGGTGCGGGTGGGGCGCTAGAGGCGAACCTGTGGCAGGTGAGCTCTGAGAACAGACACCTGCAGAATCAGGGGCACAAGGGCTCATCTTGCCGGACGCCCGACCTAGCCATGAAGGTGCCCCTTCACATGGGGCCGCTTCCCAGCCCACCCGCTGGATTGGCAAAACTTTAGAAGGTGGAGAAGCCGCGAGGTCCAGGAAGATGCAGGGACGCCGGAATTTCATACGTCCTGGGGCGGGTGTGGATGGCTACGGCTTTTTAGGGAGGAGGCCACCAACATCCGCCACGATTAGGATGCCACCTCTCCCCTGAGCCAGGTGTTACGCTTGGGTCCTGCAGACCTCAAAGCACTTGTAGGTAAGTGTTCGTACCGAGCAGCCCTTGTTGCACGAGGCCAGCAGTGGCCCCAGCCACAAGCAGCGTCTCTGTCCAGCGGGAATCGTGGACAAAGTGCCTCCCACTTCCGTGGCCCCGTGGCCGCGGGGGACCGCTGACCACTCACGGGGTGTGAGCGCACCTCCAAAGCATAGATCTCGATGTGCATGTACGAATATTACGAGCGTGGGACAGACAGACTGAAACAGGAGGATTCAAACAGACGAGGTAAAACGTTGGATGTTTTGCCCTGGTGCCAGCCGGGCGAACGCGCCGCATGTCGGAGGCCCTTGCTGGACAATGTTATGCGCCCACAGCCCACAGCCCACAGCATATCATCGGGTGGGGACCTGAAGGACGGAAAATTCCGTGCCTCGTGGGATCTTGTTGTTGCAAAAACACACGGCGGCCGTCAGCAATCTCGTATGTCCATCTGCAGACGGTGGATAGAGCCTTACGGCGACAGAGGGGCAGATGGAGACGCACGCATGTGCCTTTCCTGGCATGGCATGGACGGGGGCTCCTCGGCCGTGAGCCCTGGGGCCGCAGCAGGGGCTGGACGGGGAAGGGGGAAAAGACAATGTTAAAAAGATACTACAAAACGAGAACATACTCGGAATGCAATGCCAGGTAGGAATGAAAGTAACCCCCCGAGTTCACACGGGGAGGAGACCCACGTAAGAAAGGGACGAGGGGCACAATTCCTGCCTTGGGTTTGGGCCATCATCGTGACGGGGACTTGTGGCCACCACGTGGTGGCTCTTCCCCCAGCCCTCCTCCTCTCTGCATGGGATGCCATTCCTTGGTCCACGGCCACGTGTCCCCCTCCCCCCACACACACCAAGCCAGACAGGCTGGTGCATTTCAGCCCAAGTGCTGGACACAGAGGACCCAGCGGCTGGGCTCAGGTCAGGGAGACGAGGTCGTGGGTCAGAGCAGGTGTCACCCTCACTGCCCCGTCCCGCACGGATGCCAGAGCCCCAGATCCCAGGGTGGCTGGGCTCTCGGCTCCTCCGAGTTTTCTCATTGCCCGTGTCCAGTGATTTCTGGGATTCAGACAGGCCAGAGGTGTCCTAGCGGGGTGTTCCCATGGGACGCAGCCGAGAGGCTCACAGAGCAGAATGTGGCCCTGGGAAGAGCAGAGGAGGGCTCCCTCGATCCCTTCCTCCTGGGGCTCGTCTGCACTGGGGAATCTGCACCACGAGGTTCTCGCTTCCGTCGGATTGGAGGGCTCCTGGGTGTGTGCATCAAACATCCTCTTCGGGGCTCTGGGAGGCCTAAGAGCTCAGCCCGCGGACCAGGGACAGAGACAGGGAGGGGATCCGAGCACAGGGTCCTGAGAGCCGGCACCCGTGGTCGGGATGAGTCCTTGTCAGTGCCCTGAGTGCGGGGGACCCAGCCAGACCCAGACTCAGTGGCTTCGGGGATGGTCCCACTGCCTTTGGCCCCTGTGCCAGAGTCCGGTCCCCCTTCCATGTATCTGGAAATCTGTCTTGGAATTACATGCTCATGAGGCAAGGGAGAGGACATGGGCAGTTTCCCTGAAGGTCACACTCTGCGCCCCGGGTCCCACGGAGACCGTGCGTGATGCAGAGGGCGGTCGGGCTGCACCTGGAGTGATGTCGTGGTGGGGAAAGTGGGGAGCCTTTGGCTTCCTCTGTTTGAACACATCTCATGAGACTTTGTTCCCGTCGGAGGCAGATGGTGGGCAGAAAGGTGACCGTGAAGGTCTCCCACGGAGAGCCGAGGCCTTGGTAACCTGAGAGGAAAACGTGGCCGCGGGGGAGGGGAGCCTGGGGCTGTGCGGAGAGCCGTGTGGGGCCGGAGTCTCCCAGCCTCCGGGGCTCCCTCCCAGCTGGTGGTGCATACAGGTCGGAGGACAGAGCCCGCAGGACGTTGTGCAGGGCAGGGGCGGGGAGCTCCCGCGGTCGGACGTGAGGGGACTGCAATGCAGGAGTGCGGTTCCCAGAGGGGGCTCAGTCCCTGTACCCTCCTCCCCTCCTCGGGCGCCGGTGAGGGGCTGACGGGGAGGTCCCCTGCCCTCGCCTGCGAGGAGTCCTGCCCACGGCGGGGAGAGGGGCTCGGCGGTGAGCCCCCAAGGAGCGTGCGGCCCGGCTGCCTCCCAGTCGCCGTCTCCAGAGGGTCTGTGAGCCGCAGGACCCGCGGAGGCCGTGCCTGGATGCCCGACCCACGTGGACTCCGAGCCCGCGGCTCTACGTGATGGCTGATTTGGGGTGGTCGGCTGTGTGGTGGTGAGTCGGTGGCGAGTGCCCGGGCAGGGGTGCTCCTCCCTGCGCTTCGCCCTCCTCGTCCCCTCGCCTGGACGGCGGGGCTGGGAGAGAAGCCCGGTCCTCCCCACGGACGAGCCTGTGTGCCTGGTCTGGGGGCCGCCCCACGGCCTTCCCTCTCCTCCTTACATATCCAAACACTCGGCCTCCTGCTGCCGGCAGGAGAAGGGGGGCGTCTCCGTTCACACCTCGGCCCGTGCTGCAAAGGAGGTTTCCGCCCAGAAGAAAGAGACCGCTGTCGGTTTGGGGCTCAGCGTTAGATGCCGAGAGGCAGAACGGGGACAAGGGTCGGGCGATGCCCTTAGACCATCTTCCCGACCCTCCACCAACAGGGCTTCGGACAAAACCCGCTGCTTTGTCTCCGGTTCTGCAAACGGGACACGGGTCGACCGAGAATGTGTGTCTTCCATCCGGACAACTCCCCGGAGAGCTCAGCACTGCCATTCGTCCCCCTCGTCCCGCCTGCCCTGCAGGTCCCATAGCTCACTTTCGTCCCCCAGCATCTCTGCACGCAGGGAGGGGTGCACAGGTGTCATCAGCTCCGTCCCCCGCCAGCTCGCGAACGGGAAGCGTGAGGCGGTGTTTGCTTTCCTGGAAAACTTGAAAAGCAGAGGGTTTAGGATTTTCGTGTGTCCCTACTTGCTTCCCCTGTTGGTTGCTGTACCTCCGGCCTTTGAGTCCTGTGCCGGGAGCGGAGGGTAGGAAGGGCCATACAAAATACAGCACTGTCCCTGTCCCCACGGGTTTAAAAGATCCAGTGAAGTAAACGTGCAAATAGAGCTTTTGCGTGAATTAAAAATGGTGATTATTTATCCAACCTAAAACATGAGGAATGGAAGGAACACACGAAACCTGATTTAAGAGGTTTTGGTGTGTTTTTCCATGGTGCTGTCCATTTTGGGGAAGACCTGACAGAGACTGGGCTCTCGAGTGAAGGTCTGGCTGTTGCGATGACCCTGGTGAGGTCAGTGTTTGGGGCAGGTACAAGGGTGGCGCTTCCCCCCAGACTGTGTGGACGGCATCAGCAGAACTGTCAGACGGCCAAGACGGTGAGGCCTTAGACGGCTCTTCTTTCAGATTTCTCAGGGTTTGGTTTTTTTTCTTTCCCTAATAAAGAACCTGAGATTCAGAGAGGAGAAGACGCTAGCCCAAGGTCACACAGCATCTCCTGGTGATGCTCATAGGTCATCCGATCCCGTCTTCGTGGTCAGGCGTCTGGTTCTCACGGCGGCCGGTTAGGGAAGCACTCGCTCAACTTTTCCTTCCCCGAATTGAACCCAGACGGTGACATGGTCAGGAAGGCGGGGCAGGGAGGGCAACAACAAACCCCGAGATGCGGCAAACTGATGAGAAGATCAGAGGTGGTGAGTGCTCAGCGCACAGCCGGGCTCGTGCCTCAGAAAGGCAGGCGCGTCCCACCGGGAGTCGGGGGAATGGGGGAGCAGGAGGTGGCCCAGGCGTGATTCACAGGGTCGTTGGCTGAGGTCCCAACGCTGGACCTGCCAGGAAGGTAGACCGGACCGCCGACACTCCGACAAGGGCCAGAACCGCCAAAGAGACCACAAACCCGACAACGAGAGAAACTCACACCCAAGGAAATAGAGTTAACGGCACTGAGTGCATTTAATGTCCACCAGCAGACGTGAAAGGGCACCACCCACGAAACCGGGGCAGACTGTGATAAAAATTAGTTAGAAGTTCCAGGAAGTAGAAAAAAATGTAATTATGGAAATGGGCAGATGGGTTAACGGGAACTGTACGCGGGGGAGGGTGAGTGATCATTTTTGAGGACAGAGTGCAGGACCCACGTGCTGGGATCCAGAGAGCATGGTGGGAAACTGCCCGCTGCGTGCTCCCGGACGCCGACGGACTCTGGAGTCTGGGCACCAGCGAGTGAGGAATTCGAGAAAAACGTTGGGGGGAGGGGCAACATTCACCCCAAAAGTAGTTAATGGCGTCTTAGAACTAAAGAAGTTCAGGTACTGAAAGGCCCACTGTGTGCTGTGCAAGATAATTAAAAAGGAGTGCAGAGTGGCCAGTGTGGACTGCGGACGCGGCCCTGACTCATAGGGACACGGGTGTCACCGGACCCCCCGGATGATATCCTCAAACACCCCCCATAGTCAGTGCAGACCGGCGGGGAGAGGAGCAGAAAGTACGGATTTCCAGACTTTTCCCACCCTGGTGTTGTGGCCGTCTGACCCTGGCTTGGTCCGCATGGCTCCCCACTTCCTGGGGCTCGTGCTTTTGTGGGACCCCCGCCCCCGAGTGGGGGTCTGTCCCGTGGGATGCGGCAACGGTGACCGGACGGCCTTCCTGGGATCAGGTCGTAGACGTGGGACCCTGTGCAGCGACCTTCCTGCGAGAGGCCCACGTGTCAGGACCGAGTGTGGGTCCGAGGGACCGAGGGCCTCTCTCCTACAACCACAGAAACTCCGTTCTGCCCTCAGTGTGGGGGAGCCTGGGTGCGGACACATCCCAGTCAGGCCTCCAGTGGGAACACGGGCCGCTGACACCACCTTAATGGTGGGCGGCCCCGGGAGGCCCACCCAGACGACAGACCCACGGGAGCCAGAGGAGGGTGCCAGGGGTCGGCTCGAGCTGCTGGGTTTGTGGCAATTTTTCATGTGGCAAAGGCAAGCAGCTCAGCTGACCGTGGTGGGGTGTGACTCAACCGCGGCCAGTCGCACTGCCGGCCGGGCACAGGGGGCCCTGCGAGGGGGCGTGGGTCACCGGGTTGGCAGGGTGTGGGGCTCAGACTATAGGGACGAGATCAGTGAGTGACCTGACACCAACGTCCAGGTGACCGGCTGTCTCGTGGTCAGAAGGGCTGGCATGCGATGGGAGGGAGCACCCGCTTGTCCTGTGGGTGAGCATCCCAAGCTCATCCGTGAGCCCCCGAAGGGGCAGGACCCTCTTCCATCTGGGATGCCTGGGAGGGAGCACGAACACCCGGCATGACACAGTCCCTCTCCCTGCTCCTCACGGGCAGCTCTTCAAGTCCTGGCCCTCGGCGCCGACCTCGGGCGCCGAGCAAAGTTATTCCGGCAGAGAACTGGCAGTGAGATGAACGGGGTCACTTCCAGACGAGCCGGCTGGGCACATCTGCCCCGTCTGCAGCGACGCCTGCGAGAGTTATCATAGGGTCGAAGCAGAAGGGCGGCCGGGTGGTTTCGTGGCAGGAGCCGCACTCCCGCCCTCGCCCTGAGCACTCGTCCCTCCAGCGTGACCTCGGGGGAGTCCCGGGTCCCTTATCCGTGAAGCAGAGGGCCGTGCTCGGAGCCGCTCCGCCCAGAAGCTAGATCGCTCCCCCACAGAGGCGGCCGCAGGACGAGAGCTCTGTTGTAGGAAAGAGGCTCCGTCCGCCGCCCCCCAGCTTGAACTGGGCCGAAGCTCGGCCCCCCCTGCAGCAGCCACAGAGACGACGGGGCGCCAAGCCCGCGGAAAAGAAAGGCAAGAGAAGGAAGAGAAGCCCAACCGAAGCCGAGGTGAGCGAGAAGGGGGTTTATTGGCTCTTATAACAAACCCGCCCAGAGGCAGCGCGATCGCAGGCCAGTCTTGAGTGTACGTAACGACGCCAAGTTCCTGGCTCCTTGTGACCTCCGACCGTCCCCGCGGTAGAAATGGCGACACCTGAGGGTGGGCCCCTCCGCAGGCCCAGGGCTGCTGCCTCCCCTCCCGCCAGCAGTGCACGTGCTTCCCAACGTCCTGAGATGCTCTCTGGCCACGCCGCCATAGCTCTGCCACCGTCCCCGAACCCACTGTAGCCACAGAGATGGAAGGAGCCGCTGGCTTCGTCCAGCTGGGGCCCCACCCCGGAGATGACAATGACCTTAAATACCCCTACCCCAGAGACCAGGGCTGCTGGGGAGGGAAACGAGGGCGGGAACAGGGGGCATGGCCCTGCCCGGCTCGTGCTCTGCCTTCCACTCCATTTCAACCTCATTCAGGCCAACTGGTCCTGGTGGGAGCAGTGAGCAGTGGGGGCCCAGACCCGGCAGTTTCCCGCCAGACCCCCACGAACCACACTGTAACAGCCCCAGCGAGCTTCCAGGTGCGGGAGACACACCTCTGCCGCAAGCATCTTGCAGCCATGAAGACCCCCCCAGCACTCCCATCTCCCCCCTGAGTGTCCCCCAAGAACCAAGGAGCTCCTGCCATGTTTTCAGGGACGTGAATTCTGGCAAATATTATCACACATTCATGCACTCGGGATCTAATTTTAGCTGCAAGAGGCTTCTTACAAGATGCTCTCATAATTAAGCAGCTTTCTTCCCGGGGCCTGGAAGCCTGTCTATTCTTCTGTTTCATTTACACATCACTGAGATTATCAGAAATGTGTTTTAGTTTTTTAAAATTATATATTTTGGTGTTTCCAAATTGATCCACAACGGGAGATGAAAACCACGGAAATGACACGTCTTAACGCAGGTCCGTGTGACTTCATGGCCTTGCCGTTAAAGCTGGAATCGGCAGGAGTGGGGTTTTGTCACAATTCTCCCTGGATTCACACTGGCATTTGTGCCCTGGCTGCTTGGGGCAGCAGCCACTTGATGGAGAAGCTGAGAGCTCCAGGAGGCCTCATGTGCACAAACGGACAGCAAGAGCCCTACCCGTGCCCCCAGGCTCTCCCACAGGAAGAACCAGCCACAGGGCCTTTGCATGTCCTTGCTCATCAGACGCCCAGGAGCACCAGCCCCCTGTAGGGCGCCCGACGACCATGTGGACGGACTCAGCGTGACCTGGGTGTACACTGACCCCATCTTCTACTCATCTGCAGGTCTGGCTGAGGTGCCCTGTAAGCCACAAGGCCATCAGAGCGACTGGCTCTCCCACGGGAAGGAAGGGAGGTCTCTGCGCACTTTGCAGCAGGAAATGGACCATCTACCAGGGGGTCTGGCTGATGCTGTCCTGATGCCAGGTTGGGCAGGAGGGTGGGAGGCCCAAGGGCCAGTGAGGGCTGGCCCTCCAGCCACACCTCTGCCCTTCCCAGCCTCCCCGGTGTCTGGGTCTTCTCCCCAAACTCACCCAGGTGGCCGGGAAGAGTGAGGGCCAGAGCTGGGAGCCAGGCTCAGGAGGCAGCCAGCATCCGGCTCTCCATCCCGTCGAGACTCTAGGCTTGCTTCGGGGGGTGCAGGGACCCTTGGGGCACCTTCCACGGCAGGTGGGGCCTCCTGGCAGGCCTCACCTCTTCCTAGGACTCCAGAGAAAGTTTCTGGGGCTGTCCCAGACTGACCCGTGGAGCCGGGGCCATGCCAATAAGCGTTGTCAGCGTTAAGCCGGGGGCGGCTGTGGGATGGCCCAGGACAGGCTCAGCACCACGCTGGGTTTCGGCGGGGATGGGTGTGGAGGCCTCCCTCTGAGGAAGGGCAGCCTGCTGGGCCCTCCGCCCTGCCTGCCCTCACCACGGTGGTTCTTGGCTTCCTGGGGCCGGGGGGAATGCAGGGTCAGGACGTTCCAACGCTGGTTTCCCCAAATCTCTCACCCTGTTTTCTTCCCCGGGTGCAGCTTGGCTCAGGCTGCGGGAGGGCAGACCGAGGGGCCCTGCCGCCATCACCCCGAGCCTGGAGAAGCTGTCGAGGGGCCCACCCACCATCGTCCACCTGGCAGGGGTCCGCCCCCCACACACTGGAGACCTGGTCGCGCGGCCTCATTCTGAACCCGAGGTTCCCCTGAAGGGAGCTCTGTCCCTGCAGGCTGAGCACCAGGTGGCTGAGGACGGTCCCTCTCTGTGTCCCCGCCTGTGTCCTCACCCACCCACTCCACCCCCAAGCTGCAGAAACTCAGACACACACGCCCCACAGCCCATCCCCTGCTCTCCAAGCCTCTGAGCCTTTGCACACTCTGTTCTCTCTGCCTCAGGGTCCTTCCCTTGGCTCTGCTGGGGACATTCCTACAGATCCCTCCAGACCAGCCCTCGGGGTGACCCTGAACCCGCATGGCATGCACAGTCCTCTGCTACTGGGTTTCTTCTCCCCTGTGACCACCACTCCTCTGCCCCCTGAGGCTGTGAGCTGGGGCGGGCGTCTTTCCTACCGCTCCCCTAGCCACCGGCCAGCTAGCACACAGCAGCCCACTGTGCTCGTGGGGACCCTTCCTCCGGGGTGAACGAGTGGGAAGGACAGCAGGCTCCCACAGAGACAGAGGGTGTGCGATGAGGCCCAGGGACCTGGCGGCGGGGCTGGGGGTGAACTCAGAGAGTTTGGCCACGGCCCCTCCCCCGATGGCTGTGTGGATGGGGACATGGCCAAGATGGGTGGGGCCACGGGTCCAAGTGATCACCAAGACCCATCCCTCCTGGATCTCCCCATGTGCACCCCAAGCTCCCCCCGGAGGCCAGCCCTTCCCTGCCCCATGCCCCCTTGCCCCACACTCTGCCTCTAGGACATGGGAGGAGAAAGCCAGGCAAGGGGGCCCCTCCATGGAGTGCTGACGTTGGGTGGGGTAGTGGGGGGTGCACAGAATTGTGGCAGGTCCTGAGGTCAGTGTGCAGCGTGGGGTCGGGGGGAGGCTCCACTCTGGGCTGCCAGACGGTCTACAGAGAAGGGAGATGCAGGGCTGTGGACCCGGGCGCCTGGTGGCCATACCGCAGGTGTTCACAGGGCGTCAGACGTGCCGTTTAGGGTCCCAGGGTCCAGCAGCCTCCGTGAGCTCACGCCCACGCCGCGGTACTCGCTGCCCACGGCGCTGACGCCCACCCAGCCCCACGCCGGGGGCAAGGACCCGGCCAGCAAGCCTGCAGCGGGAAGCCCGAGAGCCGCCCCGGGAGCCCAGCGCGCACGCGCGGGCCGGCGAGCCAAGCCCGACGGGGTCCACGCAAGCGGGCAGCGGCGCGTGCGGCGGGTCTGTGAGCGCGGGGGTCCTGCGGCGGCTCGGGCAGCCGGGCCCGCGGCGCAGCGTCCGGCGCGGGCGGGGCAGCCGCGCGGTCATCTGGGCACGTACTCGCCGGGCAGCCCGGTCCCGCCGTGGTCGCGCAGCGCCTTGTCCACCGTCCGGATGTAGCCGTCGATGAGCGCGCGCATCTCGGGGGTGAAGGGCTCGGGGTCGTGCGGGCGCCGGCCGCGCCGCCGGAAGCTGCCCTCCTTGTTGTTCTCCACGCACAGCAGCCGCTCCTCGCTCACCGACACGTTGAGGAAGGCCACCATCTCCCGCAGCGTGGGCAGCAGGCTGCGGCGCAGCTCCTCGTAGTGCACCACCAGCAGCCGCCGGCCGAACCGCAGCCAGTCCAGCACGTGCGAGCGCCACCAGGCCGCGTAGCTGCGCACGAAGTCCGGCCACTCTGCGGGGAGAGACGCGCAGGTCGGCCCGCCCCCCGGGCGCTGCGGGCGGGGAGCGGGGAGGCGGGCGACCACGGCGGCGGCCCCTCCGACCGGCCCTCCTGACGGCCCGCGGGCAGTAAGAGCAGCACCTCGGGGCCAGCCTGGGTCATCGGGCCACGTCTGCGCCGGTGGCCGTGCAGCCCCACACGAGGACAGATGTGGCATGTGGAGAGCTGGTTCCCTCTCTGGTGGACGGTGAGCGCCCTGCCCTCGGGGCCCACACCGGGGCAGGGAGACACACGGGGCCCACACGGCACAGTGGTATTCGTCACAGGGGGGAGACGGGGTGACCCTCATCCATGCTCACCTTGCCCTGGGTGACGGGGACGAGCGGGGACACCGCGAGAACGGGCGCATCCTGAGCGCCCGCCCGGGTCCTCCTGTGAAACTGTGAGCGTGGTCCCTGCCTGATGCCGACCACGTCCCATGGGGGTGGCCAGTCTACCCCATGATGCCGCGGGGCAGCCGGCAGCGTTTGGGGAGGATCTACTCTGCGAGAGCTCTATCCCGGCAAACTAAGACATGTGCTGGGGCTTTTGTCTTGGTGGGGACGGTGCCAATATCAACAAGCACAGCTTGTGACCATCCTGCCACCTCGGATGGCGTGGGGACCCTTCGCTTTTCCTGGTCTTCATGCCCACCCTCAGACTGGGACCACCCTGGCGTCTCGGGTGGGTAAACTGAGGCCTCTGGGAGCCGAGGAGGGACCAGAGCTGAGCCTCCTGCACCTGGGGTGCCAGCAAGAGGCAAGGTGGGCTGGAAGTGATGGGGCATCTGCTGGGGCAGGTTCTGCGGGGACGGGCCTGCCTGCCCAACGGCACCACACCTGCTGCCCTTTGACCGCTCAGTGTCCCAACGCTCGCCACTTAGACCCGTGTCCCGGCCACATTGCGGGGGACAGCGGCCGAGCCCGGGCAGGGCCGGGGACGGGGTCTGCACAGAAGAGCTGGTCCCCACTCCCCGCCCTTCTGCCCACCTTTGCTCTTCCAGTTTCGGTCGGCTGCGTAGCCCAGGTGCCCGGCACACTTGCGGTTGAACTCGGCCACCAAGGACCGGTACGGGTTCCGGATCAGCAGGATGGCCGAGTCGAACATCTCGATCTCCCTGCGGCCGCTCTCGTGGGTCTTCACGCAGATGGTGCGCCGGCTGCGCCAGTGGTCCTTCTCGCCCTTGAACCCTGCGGGGAGACGGGGGCCCTGAGCACGGTGGCGGACCCCGCCGAGGCGGCGAGCAGAGCTGAGCGCACCTCTGGGAGACCCCACAAGTCTGGGGGCAGGGGCCTGACGCCCCTCTAGACCCTGCAGGCGCGTGCGTGTGGGCATCTGCATGGCGATTTCCCCCAAGCATCGCCGACAACCTGTGAGGGAGTCGTGGCCGCAGGCATGGCTCAGAGTGGGCAGGACACTGCCAGGATCGCACGGCAGCACGGGGCTCTGGGCACCTGGTGCAGGTGTCCCCGTGAGGCCAGGCTTCCAGCCCCCGCCCAACAGTGGGCCCCGGGGTCCTGTGGCGAGGTCCCAGCCCTCCCCACCCGTAACAGAGCCACGCGTGGGTCAGCAAGACGCTGTGGGCTCGTTCAGCGATGGCCTTTATGCTGGGGATGGAGGGGCTCCACATGTGGTCCCACGGAGCACAGGACTCCCCCAGAAACTCGGAGTAGGGGGCCGGTCAGGGGGTGCAGCAGGACGTCACAAAAGGACCCCCGGAGGGGTGCCCCAGAACCTAGACTCCGGCCATGTCCGGACAGATCCGGGGGCCACCAGCCGGGTACCCGTGCTCCATAAACAAGCATGCGTGTCCCCTGGGCTCTTGGGGACAGCGACGAGCCCCAATGCCACCTGCTTCGTGAGCGGGACAGGTGTAGCAGGCAGGGCCGGGTTCTTTGATGCTGGTAAGCGAGGCTCCTCTGAGACGGGTTTGCCTCCTGGAACCCAGCACGGCCCAAATGGGCCTCTGCCCCAGGCCTAGCAGCTGCCAGCCTTTGCCAGGCCTCCTACTGCCCAGCGCCGGGGACAAGGGAAGGAGGAGCCAGACCACGGGCTGTAAACATGGGATCAGGATCGGGAATGGCTCCCCAGCACCCCAAGACCTGCAGTGGCTTCTGTGCACGGCTGTCCCTGCAGCGGCCATTCTGTGTGTCCCATGGGCCACAGTTGCCCAGGACAGACCGGGTACCCATGCGTGTCACTGGGGCGTCAGTGCAGAGGCCAGTGGCCACCCCGCACCAGTCCCATAAGCCTCACAGCGGGAACCTCCGGGGCCATCACACGTGGCCACTCCAGCCACTGGGCCCCCGGGCCATGTGCAGACGGCTACGGCCCTCTAGACGAGCAGGTGGCTGGCAGCCAGTGCCGCGGGACTCCACTGGCGCCAGGCCACAGCAGGCAGGACCCCGGGACAGGTCATTCGGCCGCCCCGCTGGGGGTGCCGGTAGCACTCAGGGCATAAGGATGAGCGACCAGCTTCCCTGGCTTCTCCCGCCAGACTAGAGCCCCCCGCCAAGCTCAGGACGCTGTGGACCTGGGCTTCTCTTCCTAAACCGAGGTCCGGTCAGGAACCTGGACACACGGGGGTGACCCCTGATGGCAGACCGACAGCCCCTCACTTGGCCGGGGTTCAGTCCTACACAGCACAGGGAGGCCTCTCGCTTCTGCAGGGGGAGACTAGGAGCCGCCCAGCGCCGGGAGGCTTTGCCCCCATCTTCAAAACACAGCATTTTGAGGAGCTCCTTCTGGCCTCGCAGAACATCAGAGAAACGAGCCGGTGAGGCCTCGCCGAGTTACCGCGGTTCTGACAGCGAAGGGAAATTTAGAGCGAGGTTGTAGTGTGGGAGCGCAAGCCGCCGGGATGGATGTCCCATGTCCCGGGCCGGCCACACGGCTGGGAGCGTGTTTGCAATGCCGGTTCCCCGGCCCCCTGGGCCGTCCAGGACTCCGGGCCCCGCGGCCCTCACTCACCCTTGTTGTACAGCGTCCCATCGAAGTAGTAGCTCCCCGTGTAGAAGCCGGTGGCGTGCTCAATGAGGTGCCGCGCCCACGTGTTCCCGGCTCCCGGGAAGCTCGACAGAGCCACAAACACCTTGGCCTTGGTGGGCAGGAACCGCCGGTCCGTGCATCGAGTGTCTGAAAGGCCAGAGGCTGACCACCGACCGCCCCAGCCGGACCCACCGCCCCTAAACTCCTGCCTCACTGAAGGGGAAACCGAGGCAGGCCCGGGAGGGAGGGGTTCGCCGCCCAGGCCCGTGCCCAGAGAGAGCTCCGGGGATGACGAGGCCTCCCACGGCCCGGGCAGTGAGCCCTGGCTCCCCACACAGCCCAGAACATTCCAGATTCTGCCGGAGGGTGGTAGGGCCCCGCCTCGCGGCTCTCCTGCTGTTCCTCAAAGCACCTCCGTCCCCAGACTCAGGGAAAGGCCAGGTGCGTCCCCTGTCCAGCCTCCAGGGATGGCAGTGGCCTCCCCTCCCCACCCCAGGACACACACACGGCTGCACGGGTCTCTCCAAACGCCCGGAGAGCCCCTGGGGCAGACGTGGGGGGGAGGGCCCCGCACACCTCGTGCCCCAGGCGCTGGACTCACCCTGCACAGGCGTCTGGTAGACCTCGCAGTACTCGGCCAGCCTCTGTGCCTTGGGCTCCTGGCCACACAGCGCGCTGTCCACGGCGTCCCGGAGGCTGAACTGAGGCGTGGGGTAAGCACAGTAGCACTCCCAGCCCCGCAGGATGGCCAGGGGGAACTCCTGCCAGGAAGCAAGGGGGGAGAAGCATGTGGGGTGCCCGCCAGGGCCAGGCCTCCCGGCTCGCATCAGCCCGGACGGTGCCCATCCTTCCTGCGCCAGCCCAGGGGAGGCACAGCGCACGGGACGTGACTTCTGCCCCTAGCAGCTCAGAGTGGGCCGGGGACCTGACAATGGTCAGCGTGAGCCAGACCCGGGGCTCACACTGGGGGGCCGGCCGGAGTGCAGGGAGGACCGGGCACCCGGGGCAGGAGCGTCTGCAGGAGCCAGTGTGTGCCAGGGTTAGGGCGGGGCAGGTGAGCACACATACTGCATTGTGGGCCCCCGGCCATGAGCCCCAAAGGCACCTCTGGCATTCCCGCTGGGGCTCCTTGGGGAGGAGACCAGCCCAACCCAGCTGCGGGGACAGGGGATGCAGGCTGGGACATTCCCGGAAGTCCCTGTGGGCTCTGCCAGGATTAGGGGCGGGGCAGTGACTCACGGTGAGGCCGGCTCCTGGCCTCCCTGGCCTCTTCTGTGGGGTTCCTTCTCTGCTCCCTCTGCCCCCACGGGGACTGCTGGATGCTAGGCAACCTCGGGCAAGGGGCCGGGCCTCTCTGCACTTCACCACTGAACATGGGCAATCAGGGGACTCCCATGTCCCTTATGAAGGCAGCCCAGCGCGGGGCACGATGCCCGCGCGGGTGCTCCCAGAGGACCCAGCTCCGGCATCCCTGCCTGCCCCTGCCTCTTGCAAATGGAAACGCAGGGAGGGAGGTGGCAGGGAGGGAGGCCGAGGCAGCGCTGCACAGACCTTTTTATTTTTTGCTCATAGCAAAAATCTCGTAAATAAATAAAGAAAAGAAAAATCAATAGCGTTTTCTGAGCGTGGCTTGGCAAAGTGAGGATCTCCGCGCTCAGAAAGTCCCCGGGGCCTGACCCAGCCATGGTGGGGGGGGGCATGCAGAGCCTGCGGAGGGGCTCCTGTGCTCAGGCGTGTGCCCCCCAGTGCCCTGCACCCCCACCAGAGCCTCTCCCCGCCTCCTTCCTCCTCCTGGACGCCCAGGGGCACCTGCACCCCTGCCGGGAGCTCCCAGGGTCCCAGCCCTGTCCCTCTGAGAGCTGAGCTGCCACGTGCGGACAGAAGCCTAGACCCTGCGCTGTTCTGACACTGCACATGCCCACCTCGCACCCCTGCGCACCCCCACCTCGCACCCCTGCACACCCCACTGCGTGCCCCCGTGCACCCCACCATGCACCCCTGCATATCTCCATCACGTACCCCCATGTACCCACACCACACACCCCTGTGCACCCTCCATGCACCCCCACCCCCCATGCCCATCACTGCTACAGCATCGAGCCCCCCTCACGCGGGAAAAGCCCTAAAACAGCCCGGGGGCCCCATCCAGAATGCTGGTCTCTGTGGAACAGACAAGTCCTTCGGCTGCTGGCCTGGAAGAGGGGGAGGACCGGGCTTCCTTCCGGCCTCCTCACCCGCTTGTCTTCTCCCCTGGGACCAGAGCCCTGGTCCCGTGCTCTTCCTGGACAAGGCTCGAGACAGGGATTTTCAGAGGATGGAGGACGGGGGAGGCAGTAGTGCAGGGCGTCTGGGCTTCCTGGGCGTAGGGACCGGGAGGAAGCAGCGGGCGCATAGCCCGTCAGATCCCTGACACCTCTGAGCCTCGGTTTCCCTGTCTGCGAGCCCCTTCTCGTCTCTCAGGACTCCACTGCACCCCCATGCTCCTCTCCAAGGTCCCCATGCCCGGAAGTTCGGCAGTCCCACCCCCACTGCACCTGTCGGCCCGGTCCATGGCCGCAGCGGCCCAGCCCCCACCAGCCCCGCCCTCGGGCACCGCAGTGGGCCCGCGTGGGCACGTAGGGCTGAGGCCTGGACCTGGCCGTGAAGCAGCCCTGGCGGAGCCCCCAGCCGTCTCTCTGTACCGCACAGCCTCTGCCCCAAGCCCGCGTCCGACCCCACCTCAGGATGCAGCTATATTCAGAGACGGGGTCTCCAAGGAAGCAATTCAGTTAAAATGGGGCCATGGCGAGAGCGAGCCGATCTGACTAGTGTGGTCACAAGAAGAGATTCGGACACAGACGCACAGACGACCATGTGAACACACCGACACAGGACACCCGTCTGTGAGCCCACGAGGCCTGAGAAGAAACCAGCCCAACGACACCCCAGCTTGGGCTTCTGGTTTCCGGAGCCCTGAGAAGTGCCAGCCCGTCTGTGGCACTTTGCTCGGGCAGTTGTGGTGACCTTCTACACTGAGGCCCTTACGGTGCCTGGCCACGCACCCCCGGCACACGCAGAGCTCAGGACTTTTGCACTTGCTGTTCTCTCTGCCTGGAACGTCCTGCCCCCAGACCTCCCCCACTTATTCAAGCCCCTTTCCCTGAGAAGCCTTCACTAGCCGCCCCGGTTCATACACCACGCCCTTCCCACCCCCACGAGACCCCATCCCCTTGCTGAGCCCTCTGGTTCCGCCCGTGGGAATCGCTGGGTCGGCTCCGACGTGCGCACACACAGCCGTTTCCTCCCGCAGTCAGCCGCGGCTCCCGCCTATGCTCCGTGGTCGTCCAGCTACCCTAGAGTGTCCTGGAAACAGGATCCCTCGGCGCGGACTTTCCCTTCCCTCGGAAATCCGTGTGCCCACGCTGGATCCCGTGGAGGAACCCGCAGCTGTGGTCCACGTGCAGACACACCATGGGGCACGCGTCTGGGCTCTGTCTGCTGGATCCTCAAGAGCGTCGGCGGGACCGGGTCCCGGAAGGACGTGTCCCTCTACCAGTGGCCACCCCTGGTGGGGGTCGCACCCCACCAGCGACCCGAGCCCCTCCGCTTCCTCCAGTGGATGAGACCGTCAAGTTCTGGGCGCGTGCGGAGCGCGGGGGAGCGCGGACAGTAATGCAGTTTTATTTACAACAGAACAGAACTGGATTCTGAAAACACAGGACAATTTCCAGCCCCTCGGAGATTTCTAGGACATGATTTCCATAAAAATTAAATATTGATGGAACTTTCTCTGCCAGCTTCCCTGCTCCCCCCACCCCCGTTTTCTCGACGGCTGGAGAAGGGGAGGCGGGAGGGGGACACAGATGTGGGACCGTTTCCATCAGAGGGGCACAGGGGCGCGGGGTGGGGGGACAGTCTCCACCCGGAACTGCGTCCAGAGCCTGGGCCTGGTGGATGCCGCATGCACAGCCACTCAATCTGGTGCTGGGTCATGATGGCAGCGGCTGGGACCTCCCGTCCCGGGAGTCCACACGCAAAGGCACGGTCGTGGCCACAGGTCAGGGAGTGGACGTCCCAGCAGGCCCATCCGTCTCTGTCCTCCTTGAGCACCTTTCTTGCGGTCGGTCCCCAGGATTATAGAGAATCACAAAAACGCCAGAGATCACAACTTCGGGCTTCAGGAGGGCAAACTGAGGTGAGGAGGCAGGTGCTGAGCAGCCCAGACTTCAGACCGTTGGGCCTATCGGGGGCAGAAGCAGCCCGGGGCTGCGAAAGACCACACTCAACTCCGTGGACACACTCATGAAAATGCGGGGTTTGGTGAAATCTGCAAACCAGCACAGAGCCTGTCTTCACCGGCTTCCCGCCTCCCTTCACTCCGAGGCCGCTCTGGACGTGCACACCCAGAAGGAAAGAAGGTGCCCAGGGGTGGCGGCTGCTGGGATGGGCATGGAGGGCAGGCGCCAGGGTCAACCAGAGCCTGTCCACGGAGCCCATCGTGTCCTCTGCTGACACGACGCCCCTGCCATCGGGCTGCAAAGTAGGAGCTGTGTGGTCGGGGAGGCAGCCCCGGAGCCGGGACCAGCTCACACTCCCCTCTGCCACAAAACCCAAGGCTCCGAACGGCATCTTTGAGAATCAGTGAGAATGCCACGGCTCAGGGCCACGAGACTGGCCAGGACCACAAGGCAAGGACGTGTCTGCACAGGGACATGCACCCAGGTCACGGACTCTGAAGCCACCTTCCACCGTCCTCGGAATGAGGCCACGTGACTCGCTTCTGGAAACACACCTGAAGTCTCATGAGTGACGCAGGTAACACGCAAGTCCCTCACACCAGTGACTCCATGTGTGCTGACGCGAGGAGAGCATTACGAGCCGCTGAAAGGTCGACCTTCAGGAATGTTCGCGGTGGCGTGACTTGTAAGCACGAAGAAGGAGCCCAGGTGGGCGGGAGGGGGCTCATGCCACGAGGGACACGTGGAACAAAGGAAACAGAAGGAGAGGTTCCTTTTTTCCTTTAAGCAGCCTCCATGCCAAGCACGGAGCCCGAGGCGGGACTCGATCTCACGACCCTGAGACCATGAGCTGAGCTGAGCTAAGGGTCGGACGCTCAACCGGCTGAGCCACCCCCGTGCCCTGAAAGATTCAATTTTAAAGATTAGAATTCCGCCAACATGCCCTTCGAACAAAAGACCTAAAGATGTGAAATGCCGTTGGTGGTTTCCTCTGATGCGGTAACGTCACTGGTGAGTTCTAATTTAATTTCACGGTTTCCAAATTTTCTAAAATAGATACTTGTTACCTTTATAGACACCCCCCCCCCAGAACACAATAAATTTTCTCTGAAAACACACACGGTATAATGTCGACAGGTTTACGACCAAAATCATGGGAGAACCCCAAGGCTGTGCCAGGTCGTCACCGGCCGACAGGACCGGTGAGCATTTTAGCAAAGGGGAAAACCTCCCGACGTCCAGGGGTTATTCACAAAACCCAGACCCTCACTGCCCCGCCCCTCCCCCACCCGGGACGGCCCGCACCTGCCGGGACCCAGGTGGGTCTGGCAGAACAGCGGTGGTGCCGGGAACGAGCCGGGTCAGCGCCACGGGAAAGCCTGAGAAGACCCGCCCGAGCCATCAGTCATCTCTAGGAAGAGCTCACACAGTCTCCCTTCCTTCTCGCCCTCCGGCAGAGCAGGAGCAGGTGCAGGGGTCTGGCCGCACGCGGGATCCCTGTGGAAGCGTCAGGGGCCAGCAGCCCGTCTGCCCACGGTGCTAGAGCCCCTCGCCGGCCCCACGTCTGCCATCCCAGGTCCAGACACGGAGACAGGGCAGGTCTGTCCCTACGGCCGCAGAATATCAGACCAGATGGCCTCTCTGTGCTCAGACACACGTGACATTGGCCGAGACCCGCGCCGGTGGTCAGACGGTCATGGCGCTGACGGTGCCCCGCGTGTCCTTCTGTCCGGCCACATCGTGGCGTTCCTGAACCATCGTGACCAACCCACAAACCACGGTGGAGACGTCCCCTCTGGAGCCACAAACAGGCCCCCAACGGCGCTCGACCCAGACCGGTCCCCGAGAAGCCCAGCCCGACCCCACCCCTGGCTCCGCGGTGGGGGTCCCTGAAGTCATGGTGGCCTCGCTCGCCAAAGCAGAACACTGAAAACCACGGAAGTGCTCCACAGCGGGGGAGGGGCCGCGTAAGCAACAGGACGTCCGCACGACGGAGCCCAAGATGGGGAAAGTGCTGCCCGTGCTGGAACGGAGCGGTCCCTGAGCCTGACCCACCAGGCGAGAACAGGAGCTGCCCGTCCCCTCCCCCGACGCCGCTCGGTAGGAACCGCAGCACCGACTGGATGGGACGGGTGCTTGCTCCCACGGCCACAACCCCCACTGGCTCGGGCAGCATGTGGGGGGCAGCGTGTCCCCCTTGGAGCACCGGGAGGGTGAAGTGGGTCACCCGGCATGTGGGGCGCCTCCAGGTTTGCAGATGGAGGTGGCCAGGTCTGGCGCAGCCGAGCTCCTCGGACTGGCGATGGCAATGGGCGCTCCCGGGGCCGCGGCCCTCCGGCAGGTGTGCAAAAGCCCTGGAGGGCCACGTGTAGCAGGTGCACACGGCCCTCCACCCACAGCTCTGCTCCCACAAGGGGAGCATGGGAGCACGGGCCCCAGCCGGATGCCCAAGGACACCCCAGACACCCCGAAATGCTAGAGCCACAGAGACCCACTCCAAAGGCTGTGGCTTGGGCAGGAAAGGGCAGGAAAGGCTCAGTCTCGGCCCTGATGGGCGCATCTCAAGAGGCACCAGGGAGGGCAGGCGCCCCGGCGTCCCCAGAAGCCCACTTCCTGCAGCTCCGAGCCACCGGCCGGGTCAGAATCAGGGGGCCTGCCTGGGTCTAAATCCCAGCTCCCCACATAGGGGATGGGTGACCTTGGGCAGCATGTGTGACCTTCTCTGCCTCCGTTTCCTCACCCACAATCACAGCATGTCCCAACACCCGCCAGACGGGCCGACAGGAGGGCGGAGTGACTTCCTACGCAGCGAGGGGTGTGGCCGCCGCCAGATGGACAAGGACGTACGTGCCACCATCACCAGGACGCTCCCGTCCTAGCCCGTCCTGTTACGTGGCCTCCGGTCACAGTCCCCAGCGCAGGGGAGCAGCCCTGACCTCAGCCTACTGCCACGCCCCGGGGCCCACACGTGGGGCTGCTGGACCACACCCCAGGCCTCAGCACTCTGGGGGGCCCGTCACTTACCAGACCTACCTGGCCTTGACCACCGTGTCCCACCTAGAGCTCCTGCACAAGGCGGGGACAGAGGCCTCGGCGCCCCGCCTGCCCTCTGCAGGATCGTCTCCGAGCCCTGGCTGAGCCAAAGGCACACGCGTGACCACGGCCCTGACGCCGGGTTCAGCGCCCAGCCCTGTGCACGGGCACGATCGATGAGCCTTCCAGCCTCGCGGCCCAGCGGACAGCGCCCCGGCCAGCCTGGGATGCCCACGGGAGCACAGACCACGTGGCCCTCCCAAACCTGCGCCCGGCCCGGGCTCCTGCCCCGTGCAGCGCACCGCACACGCGTCACAGCTGGCCTTACCTTCTGGGAACAAAACCCCGAGCACACGTCCACCGTCGCGTTGGCCTGCGCCAGGGAGTCCGGGAAGGTGTGGGTGCCGTTCTCCGGCAGCCGGAAGCACCCACGGTACGTGACAGTCCTCCCTGTGGGGACAGAATGGGTCTCTGGTGAGACACGGTGCCCCTGGCTATTGGTGCCTGTCGGGGGGAAACGGTGGCTTCGGGGTCTGGAAAGTGGCAAACGGAGTCAGTGGGGTGGGTTTCAAACCAGACAGCGGACCGCTCTGGACGGCGTGTGGCACGCCAGGCTCCTGAGACCCCGGCACCCAAACCTTGCCACCACGGCCACCGACAAGGGACCACGTGTCCGCAGCTGCTGACCTCAGGCCACGTCTCCTGCCAGCTCTGCGGGATGATTTCTGTCCCCTCTCTGTCCCTCCTTCCTTCTCCCACCAGCTCCGTAGGATGGTGCCTGTCCCCCCTCCATCCCTCCTTCCTTCTGCTAGCTCCCTGGGGATGGTACCCATCACCCCCTTCCTTCTCCCACCAGCTCTGGGGGAATGGTGTCCGCCCTTCCTTCCTGCTTTCACTGGCTCCATGGGATCCTGTCTGTTCCCCTGCCCCCTGTCCCTCCTTCCTTCTCCTGCCAGCTCCGGGGGACAGTATCCATCCCCCCTTCCGTCCCTCCTTCCTTCTCCTGCCAGCTCCTGGGGATGGTGTCTATCCTCGCCCCGTCCCTCCTTCCTTCCACAGATCTGCACTAGGCCACCCAAGAGGCTGATATTCTGGAAAATTCTACATCCCTGCCGTGCAGGGGTGAGGAGAAAACTAGATCCAGAAACGTGAAATGCCCCCGCGGCCCCTGGCTGTGCTGCGGGGTCAGACCTGAACTTCCGCCAGCCCCAGGAAGGCTCCCCGAGCCCACAAGCTGTCCTCCAGCCCCGGTGGAGTAGTACAGCCTCGAGCGGAGTCCTGGTTGCTGAGCCTTCTGGAATGTTCTGCCTCTGACAGCTTGCACTCTGGCCACACTCGTCAGGGCTGCTTAGGCAGGAGCCTCGCTGTCCTGCCTACTTTGCCCACCCGCCTCAATAGCGCAGAAACCCCGTCACCGGCCCGCGTCGCAGGTGGCGTCTCCATGCACGACCGCAGAGCAGGACCAGGCCTGGAGTCTGGGAGCCCATCAGGTGGGCCAGCGCTCTGCGGTCCCGGCGCCAGTGGGCCCAGCGAGTGCCCGGCAGGGACGGACACGCGAGGAGCAGTGTGACTTGCCATGGGCTGGTGGTCCCAGTGGCACCGGCTGCCTCCTTCTGTGCCAGCATCACGGGGAGGGGCTGCCGTCCAGGGTATGGGGCCCCCTCGCGCCCGGGGACAGCCCAGGGCCTCTGGGGCCACAGAGCATGTGCAAGACCCCCAGATGAGCGTGTCTGTCCCGCAGGCCACGAGCCCACGCAGCCCTTGGCCGCCCCCGCGCCCACCACGCGAGCCCCTCCAGTGAGACTGGCGGGGAAGGGAGGCCGCCGGCTCTTGCCCCTATTGGGGACGCAGGGCTGCGGGCAGGAGAAGGAGCGCAGGGCGAGGCGGGCACACTCACGCTTCCTGGAGCTGGGCTGCAGCTCCCCGACACGGTAGACGGACAGCCGGCCGACGCCCCCGCACACGGAGCCCTTCTCCCCTTTGCACTCGTGGTTACATGCCTCGGGCCCGACGCTGGTCACCGGGAGCCGGTTCCCGCAGTAGCACTCGGCCCCGGCCTCCAAGCCCGCGTACGCGTAGGACCTGCAGGGAGAGCGGCCCGGCTGAGTTGCTGCCCCGGCCCCGTGGCGGCAGTGACTGGGGTCGGGGTCAGGTTGGGAGGCCAGGGCCGCAGCGGTCGGCCCACAGCTGCCCGTAGGGGCTGGTCTTTGGCCAGACTTAGAGGTCCCCCAGCTGGCGGGGAGCAGGCCGTCCTTCGTGATAGACTGGTTTGATCAGCCCCACTCGTGCCCGACGGAGACTCTGTCCCCGAGGCCCCACCCCGGGAACAGTGGGCCCGAGGCTGTGGCGGGCTGTGAACGGACTCTCAGGGCCAGAGGACGGGAGCCCGGATGCGGGGCACCTGCCAGCTCCCGGGACGCCAGCACTCCCGCCATGGATGATTTCAGCACCGGGCTCACGTTGGTCCTCGCTGGGCCAGCACGAGTGTGAAGCACTGGCCGCCAGGCCTCCGCCGAGGGCCGCTCCCCTGCTGCGCGGAGCAGGCATGGCCCCAGCGCGGGGGAGGAAAGACGGCAGACCGGCCCCAGCGCGGGCCACACGGGACGCCAGCTCTGGAGACAGGCCGGCGCGTTCACGCCCCCGGCTCCGAGGACTGAAAACCCCCTGCACTCCTCATCCCCATTTGTGGCCACCAGCTGGCCACGGGGCCCGATGGTCCCCGTCTACCTGCGAGTCTGTCCCCCCCAACTGCTGGGGACATAGAAGGGGACTGAGTCACTGTCACTTTCCACTCGGTCTACACTGCAAGGCTGAGCCGGGACCCATCCCATCTGTTCCAGACTCAGTTTCTCTGTAATGGCTCAGGACCAAGCTGGAAGGCTTCCCAGAAGAGGTAGCATTGAAGCTGAGCCTTCTACCGGAGTCTGACATACGAGTAAACCGAGGCCCGGGGGAGGAAAACCACCTGCTAACATGGCGGCCAGCTCCCCGGGCACAGTTGTGAGCCCGCGTGGCGTCCTCGGTGCCCCGGGCGTTGCAGGCCATCCGGCTCTGATCACAGCAGGACGCCCCCTCCGGAGGCAGACTCCACGGCCCGGGGCTCTCACTCACCGCTCGGCGCACGCATCCTGGCAGTGGGAGACGGTCATCTTTCTCAAGTCAAAGAACACGGCGCCCTTCAGGGTTCTGTCGCGGCCGCTGTCGCTGAAGCAGCCAACGTACATGCCTGAGGATGGGAACCACAGCGGAGGCTCAGGCCAGGGATGGGACGGTCCTGTCACACGCCCAGCCTCGGGAGGCCCCTCGGAGGGCCCAGGGCAGCTGGTGAGGCCGCACCTGCCCCGGCGCTCCCGGACGCCTGTACTGGGTGCCCCAGGTCCCCACACACACGGCCACCTGGCAGTGGCCTGAACACCAGCCCGATCCTCCTGCAGCCCCAGCTCGCCGCGCCTGCCGGCTGAATCCCCTCCTGGGACCCCTCGTCTCCATCCCCCGTCCCCACGAAGGTCCAGACGGGGCGGGTCCTGTCACCTCCCTATGATCCAGAGGGAAGAAATCGGTTATGGAAAGTCTGACCTTCACTAGGGTAAGGAGCATCTTGCAAACGGGAAGAGAATCTCAAGAAAAATCTGCGTCCCAGGTGGGGGGAGGGGAGCCCCCGCCGTCGCCAGAGGCGTGGACGCAGCGTGTCGGGCGGTAAGGGAGCCATCCACGTGGGACTCGACAGTGCCGGGGGACGCTGAGCCCTCACCCGTGCAGAAGGGGACGCTGGGGGACGTGACCCGCCAGGCGGTCACGTGTTGACCCCAAGTGACAGGTAAGGGCCCTCCCCGTCACCGACACAGAGGGAACCCCCAGACACATGCAGGGAAGCCCGGAGAGCACCAGCACAGAGCCAGCACACCGGGCTGCGTGACCGCACCGCCACGTGGCGCGGGAGCTTTCCCGGTCCCACGCCAGCGGCTGTGCAGAGACGCGGACGGGGCGCCCCTGGTGCAGACGCTGCCTGTCGCCCCGAGGACGTCTGGAAGGGCATCCGTGCAGCACACGCTGCCTCTGGGGGGTGACAAGCCCAGGGCGTCCCCACAGCCGGCGGAGTGGCACCCTGACCCCCCAGTCCCCGTATCCCGAGGGCAGACGACACTTGCTGTGCTCCTGCCAGGATCCCAGCCCAGAGCAGGAGCCCAAGGCCGCCCGCTGGGGGGTTTGGAGAAGTGTGTCCCCCACCTTCATTCCCGGGGACAAATCCGGGAGCGATCGTCCCATCTGTGAACACCACACCTAACTCTGCCTCTGACCTTGGCTACATCACGACCACGTTTTGTGCCTCAGTTTCCCTAACTGTCCAATGGATTTAAGGCCCACCACCTGCCCCATCCCGCCCAAGCCCCTTCCTCTTGCCCCGGCTTGGACATGCGCCTGTTCCCCGATCATGCCCACCGTCTGTTTCCCGCCTGTCCTCGTCGGGCGTCCCTGACCACGCCAGCCCGCTACGGACCACCAGCCTGCCACGGCCTCTCCTTTCTCCAGATGTGGACATTCTGTATCTGAAACGCTCGTCAATGCCCAAGCCCTTCTCACTAACTACTGCTGTCAAAACCCTCTTATGCCCGCGTGCCCTGTGTCCACGGCGTCCCACTGCACACGGTCAGCACCAGCACCCCATGCCCACAGTAGGTCGGGGCGCCCAGAACCAGGCTGAGGCTCCGCAAGGATGGGGCAGGGGAGCAGGAGCTTGGACACAAGGAGGGACGGGCCTGCTGGCCCCCCGCACGCAGCTCCCGGGCCCGGAATAAGACGCGGAGCAGCAGGAGGCGAGCAGGTGCCCGGAGACGGGATTCCGCCACCGAGCCAAGGTCGCCGAGGCAGAACCCGGGGGCAGCGGGGAGCAAAGGTCACCTCCGTGTCGCCTTTGCCCCAGGACGCCCGGCAGCCAGCCACGGCCACGGGCACCGGCTCTCACTCAGGACACCAGCACCCCTGGAGTCACAGACAGGTGAGGACCCCTGAGACCAGAAGCCCCTCCCCCCGCAGCAGGATGGAGGGTTACCCCCGACCGGGTACTTGGTGGAAGAAAACTAACCTTTGAGAAACTTCCGGTGTGTCGCACAGCAAAGAAGAAATTCTATTACAGCTTTCAATTAAGCTCCAAAACACAAGCTCAGGGGCCGTTTTGACGGGAAATGAGTCAAAAAGGTGTCGAGGGGCCCACGGCGGAGGCTGGCAAGCCTGGAACGCAAGTCGTGCCACCCCCTCCCTGCCGGGCCTCGACTTCCCCACCTGTAAGCGGGACGGACGGCCCGCAGGCTTGGGGAGGGTCGAGAAAGGGAGGCGAGGCCCGGCCTGCGGTGGTGCTGAGGGGCGGCTGCGTTAGCCCCAACAACCATCAGGGCGTGGGCTCTCCAGTCCTTCGTCCCTGAGACCTGAGTCAGCGGGGGGCCCGTGCAGGATGCCCACCGGGGCGCCCCTGTGCCTCACTGTGCTCGGGCAGCCGGACGCTGGACTGGAAAACAGCAGCGGGAGACCCGAGCCACGAGTGAGAGAGGAGGAGGCACTTGGAGGCGCCGGGCCGGGCTCTCCGCCGGCGGTGCCACGGGACGCGCAGAAGGCCCGGGACCCACACGCCTGCCGCGTCCGGCAGAGGCAGGGAGCCCTTCGTCCTGGAAAATCACCGAACGGCTCTTCCAGCTCTGACAGAGGCGAGGGTGTGCGGCGGAGAGAGGACGTCCGGGGGACACACTGGGACACATTCTGAGGCGGATTTATTGCTTTCGGCGAAAACGGAGGCGACGCATTATTGCCTGTGACTCCGCATCTGTTCATTTGCGCATCAACACGGACGCGCCGTGCGGCTGGTAAAGACGGCTTCGGAGATATTGGAATGTCTTTGGAAATCACTATCAATAAAAAACAAACTGGCGAGGGGAAGTTACTATTTCTCCCCTAGTAAACTTACTGACATTTTATTCCATTATGGATGTTGTCCAAGGTATAATGAAATGCTCGGTGATTGATGGGCCTCCTGCAGCTTCCGCGCCGTGCAGGAGCCCCTTCCAGGAGCATGGCGGGCTGCCCGGCCACAAAGAGCCACCCTCTTTGTCTGCAGCCCCAGCAGCTGGCCCGCGTGGGCCGCTGGGCGCCGTGATGAGTGCAACCAGCCCGGAGGCGGGGATTGCGCCCCAGGGGCTCACAACGGTCAGCATCCCCATCGCCCCAGAACTGCTGCCCCGTGACCCAGTGGTCCTGATCTCTTCAGCGGCTGCAACAGCCCGTCCGCTGCTTCGCCTGGGGGAGATGACGTGGAGACAAGGGATGCCCCCGGGGTTCAGACTGGGTCACTCCATACCTCCCCTCCTGCTGGCCGGGTCATAAAGACCTTCACCTGGGCCTCGGTGCTGCTGTGCAGCGATGGTCGACCCCCAGACTGAGTTCTTCAAGTACACGGAGAAGGGTAGGCTCGTGCATGGACCCCCGGGGAGGGTACACAGAGAGAAATAAAGAATTGACCTTTGGTCAATCTGCCCAAGGCCACAGAGCCAGGGATCGGCAATACCAAGAGAGAAAGCCAGACCAAGTCTGTTTTCAAAAGCTGAGCTCTCTCTGGCTGCTGCTCAAGCATTCTGTGTTGACTTTGTCAGTCATTCACACTTGAGTCTAAACGAGTCATGCTGATATAGTCTGCATAGAGACCCAGCTTCCTGGGGCGCTGGAGCAAGTTTACAGAAGGCAGCCTGTGCAAAGTGAGCTGCAGAATCCATTCCTCTTGTCCCCCTCATTCTTAGGTGGGAGCCTTGCTGAGGAATCCCCACAGCAAGAGCTCTGACCTATGTGACCTCAGGAGAAACCTCCTTCTGTGGAGACAGAAGGACACTGTCCTCTGGGCTTCACGGACCGTCAGTCATCTCCCCCACTGTGAGGGCCTCGGGGGCTCCTCCCTCTTCCCTGGATCATCTCACTATCCTAGCAGTGAAGCCAGGCTCCCAGGCCTGGCCCTACTCCTGACCAGCCACCTCCAGGCTGTACTCTGAGAAGTCTCCCGGTCCCTCCCCTGCCACTTGCCCTTCCCCAGCTCCCTCCCTGCTCCCTGCCAGTGTCCTCAGGTCACACCCCAAACAGACCACAGCTTCTGGGGAACTGAAACCAGGAGAGTAACCCTGGCAACTGAGAGAACATCCCCACATTCCCCAGTGTTTCCCCGTAGGATCGGGATGTCGCAATCATGGTATTTCCATCAATGTGTCATTTATAGGCACGCGACAAACGCCATATGATTAGCTGTTTAAAAATAAAAGAGCAGCCACCAGTGACTGGCGCTGGGAAGCACACCAGGCCCCCGGGCCCAGGGGTCTCTACCTGCCCGAGCCCCAGAATCACCCGCCGACAGTGCTGTGCGGACACGGCCCCTGGCCCGTGATCGGAGAGCCCTGGGCTGGGTATGTCTGTCTCTATGCCCCAGGGAACTGGGGACATTAGGTCAGGGGTCCAAGGTCACCCCTAAGTCAGGATGCAAGCGGATGTCCACCAGGCCAGGCTCTGGGACAGTGGCACCCGCCCAGCCAGTGAGCAGGCAGAATTCAGCAGTCTGGAGGCCGCGGGTGGGGCCTGAGCCGGGGAAAGCCACCCCCGGCCCCGGGCAGAGCTCCCGGGAGCGGCCCCCCAACACGCCAGGGCTCCAGGGCTAGGCACCTACCTCGGCTGCTGGCCGCGGGCCTGGGGGCCTCGGGGCCCGGAGCGGGCGGCCCCTGGGGTTCCCCCATGAAGTGCTGGAACCAGCGGCGTCTCAGCTGCCGCAGCTCCGAGTTCCGGCTCCGGAGCCCACGGGGGCCCGGCCGGGGCCGAGCCGGGGGCCTCCGCAGCACGTCCACGCCGAGCAGCAGCTCCGGGCTGACACGGGGGGCCTGCAGCGCTCTGCTGTCCAGGAGGCCCACGCCCAGCGCCACGGCGGCCACCGGCAGGGCCTGCAGGGGGCCGGGCGCTCGGGGCCCCGGCGGGAGGGCCACGCGGGCCCGCTGCAGCAGCAGCAGGCTGCCGGTCATCAGGTAGGCGGCCGTGAGAAAGAAGAGCAGGACCTGCGTTCGGCGCAGCAGCGTCTGCAGTCGGAAGAAGGGTTTGGCCATGCCCCTGGGCGGCGGGGCTCCCGGCTGGAGCCTGCGCTCGGCTCCTAGCGCCCGGGCGGGAGGGAGGCCAGGGCCCCCAGAGGCCTCATCTCCGCATCCCGGGGCCCGCTTCTGCTCCTCGGGGCTCCCGGTGCTCCCGGCCTGTTCCCAGCAGGTGCCCCAACAGCACCATCACGCGTCTCCGGCCACGGGGCCCCGCGGCCGTGGCTCCTGCCCCAGGGTCACCAATTCTGTCATCGCTGAGCTCCACCAACGCACACGCCCGGCTGGGGAACCTGGAAGGGCAGAGAGAGCGCGCTTAGACGCAAGGGGAGGGGCACCGGTGCCGCCGTGCCAGGGTCAGGAGCCCCCCGCTCCGGCCTCTGCTTCCCAAAGGGGACTCCTGTGCTGCAGGAGCCCCAGAGAGTGGGGCTCAAGTCCCAGCTCCGTGATTGGCTGGCTGTATGCCCCTGGGCAGTCCCTCAGGCCTCAGTTTCCCCATCTCTAAAATGGGAATGACGCCCCCTCCCCTTGAGCAGCCGTGGACATCCAGGGACAGGTGGCTCCGCAGAGAATCCTCTCAGGCCAGGCCCTGAGCCGAACACTGACCTAGCATCTCGTTCGACCCTCAGGGCAGCCCAGTAAAGGAGACGCTGGAATAGCCCCATTTTACAGATGAGGCAAAAGGAGGCAAAGGAACTCTCCCACGTCGTTCAGCCGGCAAACAGAGGAGCCAAGGTTTGGAACAGTCTGTTTCAGGGCCTGAACCTTAAACTAGTAACTGGCCCAGCCAGCAATGGACGCCAGCATGCACAAGTGTACCCAGCCCAGGGCATGCGTATGCAGCAGGCACTCCATGCATGCACAAAGTCTGCCAACGCCCTCCCCAAGGCGCCTTGGTCCTGGAAGTTTTGTTCTGGGAACTGCTTCGCAGAGGCTGGTGGGCTCTAGCCCGGGAGAGGGTGAGGGGCCCGCACCTGCTGATGGAGCCTGGGACCCCTACCGGGAAAGCAGGAGGCGCTCAGCGTGGCCTCCCAGGGCTCCCCTCAGCTCTCACGCTGGGCTGTGGCTCCGGTTGGCGGTGCCTCTGAAGTGGGCTGCTAGGGGCTGGCAGGGGCTCTGCAGCGGCCGGAGCCAGGCCATGGCGTGAGGGTGACCCTCGGCACAAGGACCGTCTTGTCCCGGGAAGAAAAGCTCTCAGGAGCACGACTAACACAGCCCGGGACCCCCGCCAGGCCCAGAGCCCCTCAATGGCTGCTCTGTGCGTGGGGCACAGCCGGCCTGGTGTGAGCAGAAAGACAATGTTTGGGCCCTCGTGGCCTGGCATTCCCAGGGCAGAGATCCAGAGCGGCCCCCCGGCCGGCACGGCCCTTTCCAGCTCAACTCACAGGGGCCCCGGAGAGGGCTGGGGCTGGGACCGCGGGGGCAGGCCCCCCGTCCGCAGCCAGAGCGGGATTTAGACTCTGAGCCGGGAAGCCACTCGCGCCAGTCTCCAGTATTAAGCTGGCGGGCGCCAGGCCCGCCCCAGCCTCGTCAGATTTGTAACGCTACAGAGAAAATCCCAAGAAATCCCGTCTGATCCCCCCGCCTCCAGCTCTGGACCTCCAGTCCACCCTCCGCAAGGCCACCAGGGGGATCCTCTGAACACACAAATCTCATCACTGTGCTCCCCTGCTCAAAACCCCTTTCAAAAGCCCCCCGTGGCTTTGGGGATACACTCCAAGCTCCTCAGTGGGACGCACGAGGCCCCTCTCGGGCTCCTCCATTGCCCAGCCCTTTCCTTCGGCCTCCCATCACACACGTGTGCCCCACGAACCACCAGAGCACGCTGTCTTGGCGCCTCTTCTGTCTTTCCCACCCTCTTAGCTCAGTGAATTCCTGTGTATCCTCCAAGTCTGAGCCCAGGAGTCACCTCCTCCAAGAAGCCCTCCCTGATATCAGAAAGCCACTCCTCCTATGGGGTCTTGGAGCCCCCAGCTCTCAGGGGACACAATCCAGAGTTGGGGGCCCAGCCTGAAACGTGGGAAAACATGTATGGTGGGCAGGGCGCCATCACGCCCATCAGTCAGGATCCCAGTGATCACAGACCCCATAGAACCCTCTGGAGTCACCCCCTCCCAGAGGGGCCTCCTGGTCTGGGGAGGGGGCCTGGGTGTAGAGGCAGGGCCGGTCATCTTCAGCGTCCTCTAAAGCCATCTGCCACCCTGCGCTCAGCCTCACACCCCCCGGTCACCCCCACCTCTCCTTGTGGCGGGCAGCCCCCACGCCAGGCACCGAGCACACTTCACCTACTGGCAGGCACTGGTGGTGGACGCTTGCCGAGGCCTGGGGGTGGCCAGGGGAGGGGCAGCTGCACGGGAGCTCTGGCCCTGCCAGGGTCAGCCCCATGGCACAAGCGGCCAACGCCTGGGGGTTATCCAGCCACGGCCTGTCTGCATGGGCCAGAGCCCATCGGTGGTGCCCGCGGCACCCCAAACCCCCGTGGGGCAAGGCATGGCTCAGGATGGGGCCCCAGGCTCCTCATCTGCAAAATGGGACCAACAGCAAGGCCGTAGGATCCGACCACAGGGAAAACTGCTCCCCACAAAGCTGGTGCTCACCATCATGAACACTGAGGATGGATCCCCGGCAACAGAGCACGAGTGAATTCTCGGGGGACCCCTCGCCTCCCTCGTAGTCCCCGCTCCTGGGGTGGGCCTGGCACCCCGTCCTTGCTCAAAGCCGCCCCCAGGCCGTTAGCAACCGCTTCTGTGTTGGGTGCCCCCTCCACGAAGCACTCCCTGCTCGAAGAAGGAGCCAGACTGGGCCGCGTCCGCCCCCTGGCCCTGCCCCTGCCCCATCTCGGTCAGTCCATGCGCCCCTCCCACGCAGGTGCCCTACTCTCCCTGACTCGAGAGCCACGGCCCCTGGGCCCGGCGGGGTGAGGCCCACGGCCTCCAGTCAGACCACGGGGCTGCCACGTGCCCCCTGCCCGGCAACCCGGATGCAGCGCTGTGGCGAGCTCCAGCCTCCTGGGGTGCCCCGTGCACTGGGAGTCTGGGCCATTCTCTCCCAAGCTGCTCTCCCCCACATGGCACCTCCTGCCTTGTCATCAAACAACGTGCTCCAGGGAGAGGAGGACGAGGGGACACACAGCTGCCTGAGGCTGGGGCCTTGTCAGTCAGGGGGGCGGGCTCAACACCCCAGAGAAGGGCAGGGGCTGGGGGAACGAGGGATCCTACGTCTCCTCCCAGGAAGGAGAGAGTAATGGGGCCCAGGGGCTTCTGGGGGTCTCAGGAAGAAGCAGGACCCTCTCACGGGCGGGGCTCAGAAAACCCGGGTCCTCTCCTGATACTATGTTGCCATCCCAGTCCCAGGGGACAGCAGGTGCCGAGCCTGCAGGTGGGGATGTTGGGCAGAGGGTTCCTGCTGCTCGGTGAGGTGGGGCGGGGGGTTCCCAGGGACTGAGCAGGTGGGGGGAAGGTGGCAGCAGGGAGAGGAGAGGAGGCAGCCCCTGGGGCCTGGAGAAAGAGCTCTGAGGGGTCCAGGCCCAACCCCAGGCCACGGAGGTTCGGTCAGGTGACTCTGCCTCCCTCACCCCCCACCCCAGAAAGGACAGGCAGTGGCGAGTGAGTGGGGAGAAAGACTCCAGGTGCCCCCAGAAGCATCTCAGCCCTGTGACCACGGCCTGAGGACCGGGACTCTTGGGGTTCAGAGCCGCACGCTCCTTGAGGGGCAAGAAGCTTGCAGACAGAGGCACAGGGCCCAGCTCGTCCCGCAGGAGATGGGCAGTGGGGTCCCCGCAGCCCTGAGTTCCAGCTTCCACGATGGGGGACGGGGGTCCTCAGCCTCAGGACCTCCAGGAGGCCACATTGGGGAGCCTCCAGTGGGGCTCGGGGCGGGTCTTCTCCCTCCCCTGCAGCCTTGCCTCTGCCCTGCTCAGGGCCTGTCTCTGGCCACCCTGCCCCCTCCAAAAGGCTAGGCCTAAGAAAGTACCTTCCTAACACGGAACCAGTAACTGCCGTTTGCAGGGGCTCCCGAGGACCCGGCGGCCAGGCCCAAGCTCCCCAGCCTAATGCTCCGTCTCCCGGCCCCTTGCAGAGAGCCACATCCCAGGCACCGTGTCCCCAGGCCCGCAGGAGCCGCACCACGCCCCCTCACACAGGTTCTTCCGTTGGCCGGGGGCCCTGTGGCCCCTTGCGTGACTCTGAATTTCTGTGGCCATCAAGGCTCAGCTTCAATGCCACCTCTTCTATGAAGCCTTCCTGACCCCCCAGGGTCGACGCTGGGATGGGATGCTCCGTGAACGGCGCCTGGGTGATGTGTCCTGCCCCGAGTCAGCGCCGCAGGCTACTCGGCCCGCTCTTCATCCCAGCCTGGGAGCCCCCTGAGGCCACAGACACTCAGGGCCCCGGTCCAGCTCTGGGGGAGCACAGGGCAGACCCGCTGGAGATCTGTGCCCCTGGCCGCCCACGTCCCAGGGCCCTGTGCCTCTGCACCTTGGAGGCTCAGAGCGAAGAGAGAAAGAACCCCCCTGAATTCAAATCTCCGGGGCCTCGGGCGGGACGAGGTCCAGGAAATGGGAATGGGGTGGGGATCCCTCTGACTTTAAAAAGGCAGATGCTTTGATCTTCTGAATGCAGAACTGAAGTGAGAAAGTCCAAAATAAGAAATGCCGTTAAGAAGGTATAAAGCGTAAGAGGAAGGTCAAAACTCCGTTCACTGTGGAGCGCAGCGGGGCGGTCCCTCCACCCACCGCCGAGGCCCATCCAACAGGGCCTCCCGAGCCGCATCAGAGCCCAAAAGATGCTCTCACGCAGCACCTCGTGCGCAAGAGAAGCAGAGCGGGCAGTGAACGTGGAAGCTCCCCGTAAACCTGAGAGGCGGGGTCACCGCCGGCCCGTTGCGGGGACCCGGCTGCTGACAGGGTCAGGGCCACGGAGCCGGGCCACGGACGAGACACGAGACCCACGCTTTCCGATGTGCCGCGTCACAGACCTCCACCCACTCGAGCCCCGGGATGTAAAGAAAGCAAAGCGGGCAGCCACCGCGAGGCCCGCCGCCCTCCCTTGCCGGTGCGTGGATCTGGAGCCCAGCGCAGCCTCCTGGGCTGCCCCGGCCCAGCTCTTCCATAGAACCCCAGCTTGTTCATTGGTTGGTGTGCTTCTCCCACACGGGGCCAGCCCCGGAGGGTCACCCAAGGCCCTCAGCGATTCGGGTCAATCCTGGCGAGTGAGTGGAGCCCGCAGACTCAGCCTCGCCCTCCTCTGGCTCCCGCGGCGGCTGGGATGGGGACTCACCCTGGGAGGGGGTGCCTCGGGCGCTCCCGCCCTCTAAACCCTCCTGGCTCCCTCGGGCCAAGACGGCTGCCGTCTGGGAGGGCCTCACATCGCCAAGGGGCTCCAGGCAAGAGAAGAGAAGCCCCGAGGGTTAGGAAGGAGCCTCGGCAGGGAACAGGTGCGCCCTGTTTACGGCTCCTTAAATTAGCCCGGCCCGTTCTCCCTCCCCTCCTAACATCCACGCTGGCAGGCGGCTCCTCCCCAACCACGTTCCCCAAAAGCGTCCCACTTCCGGTAATTGTGAGGGCCACAGGTCAACACGGTGGCTAGGACAGGCACAGCAAGGAGAGATCGGGAAAAACAGTGTGAAAACAAGACTTTGAGGCCCGAGGAGGGGGTAGGCGCAGCCAGATTCATGCACTCACGCCCCCCATGAGCCGGCCTGCCCCACTGGCGGGTGTGAGGGTCACGGGCCTCTCGCGGATAAAGGCCCTGACAGTCTGGACACCGCGCTGTCCCCAGTGCCTGGGCCCTGACCGTGAGCTGGGGGGGGGGGGGGGGTGGTCTCACCCCCGGTCTAAGCCGGACGGGAGCAGAAGCTGGGCGTGTCTGCAGGAGACTCAGCCCTTGCAAGAGCGTCTGCTCAGGAAGATTCACTCCTGGCCTCCAGGCATGGGGAGCCCTTGCAGGCCGACCCCCAGGGAACTGGCCCCATACTCACTCCTCAGCACCGGGCCTCACTGGACCTGGCCAGAGACTCAGGCTTTAGCAGCCGACCCACAGGTGCCCAGAATATCCACTTCTGCCCGATTAGACAGCTCGGAGGGAAAGGATGGGGTCTGGCCTCCTGCCTAATCCAAGCTTCCCTTCACTTCCCACGGGATATACCGCAGGCCACCGGCCACACCTCACAGGGCTCCTTCCCCCGCTGAAAAGAGGGGTCCCCTCACCCCCACACCGAGCATTCCTCCAGAGGAGTCTGGAAGCGCTCCTGCCCAGACTTGGGAGAGCCTAGCCACGGATGAGGGCCACAGGACTCCTCCCGGGGAGGACAGGGCTGCCAGGAGCCCAGCCCAGCCGCCCGCCAAGCGGCCATGATCGCGAGTGTGTGTGGGACACGGACACATGTGCTCTCGGACCAACCCAGCTGCTGCACCTCACAGACCCCCAGGGCTCTGGCGGCCCACTGGGACACCTCCAAGGGGCTTCTGAGACCCGAGCCAAGGGAATGTGGTTGAGGGGGCAACCTCCCCTTGCCCCATCTCCAGCTCTTGCAAGGGGCAGGAAGGGGCTGCTGCAGACAGAAGGGCCGCCAGCTTTTCCCTCCTCTCTCCCTCCCCACCAGCCCTCGCTTCCCTAACCAGGCAATCTGGAGGAAAAACAAAAGGCCCCATCTGTGGGTCCCAGCCGAGGCATCCCAACCTGGGACAGCCCAGTAGCTCCCTAAACTGAAGCAGGCCTTTCCAGGACAGGAGGGGGTGATGGCATCTGATGCTGCCCCTCAGAGAAGTACAGTGGAGTTTCCAGTCTGTCCGGCTCCGAGAGGCCCGGGAAGGGCGCCTGGGCAGCCACGGGATCCTGGATGCCGGGTCAGGGCTGTGGGAGCCAAACTGCCGAGTCCGGCCTCCACCAACTCCGACAAGGACAGGCGCCCCTCTGCACCCCTGCCCCCCTGGGAGAACCAGCACCACTACCGCCCGTGGGGATGCTCAGAAAACAGCAAGAAACAGAAAACCCGAGGCGCCGGACGAATAAGAAAAACCCAGTGAGCAGCCTCCGGTCCTGTCTCCGTCCCCACCTAGGGAGATGCAAAGCTCACTTGGGGTAATTTTGCGGACGAAATGCATAAATACATACGTTCCTCCTCCGCCTCTGCCTCCGTTCAAGTTCACGGAGAGACAGAGCCCTCGGCTGACCGGAAGCCTCTCCTGGCAGCGGAGCGAGGGGGAGCTGCTCGGTAACGTCTCCTCCGGAGCCAGGCAGCGCGCACCAAACCCGGCGCTCGTCCCCTGCCTCGCCGGATCCGCCGCTCCCTCCGCGGAAACGGACGGTCGCTGAGAATTCCGGGGGTGGGGACAACGCGTCCAAAGCTGCCCTGCGCGCCCCCGGCCACCCCGCCCGGGCCCCTCGCCGGCGCCGCCCCCACGCGCGCACCCACACTCCCCTCCGCGGCCAGCCGCCCGAGCAGGAGCAGGTGCAGCCCCCGCTCGCCCCGGGCCCCCTCCAGCGCCGCCCCCAGGCGCGCACCCACACCTCCCCGGCCAGCCGCCCTGGCCCCAGAGCCGCCCCCCGCCAGCCGCCCCAAGCCCCAGCAGGTGCAGCCCCGCTGCGCTCCGGCCGCGTCTACACAAACTTGTTCGCGGGCGTCTGGGAAGGAGCCCGCCCGCCCCCCGCGCGGGGGTCCCGGCGGGGCGCCCCGGAGACAGCACTCACCCCGCGATCGCGGCCGGCTGGGGGGCCCGCTCCGGCGGCCACGCGCCCGCTCCCGGGCGCCAAGCCCGCAGCCCC